>JAWPHD010006563.1:0-80000 GCA_037043455.1 Cyrtodaria siliqua
TAGACAAATATGGATATTGATCTTGAATTAAGACTAAGAATTAAGCAATTCGTATTTAACTGTATTATTACATGACAATCACATACATGTTCTGCCGGAATGGAGAGAACTGTAACTTATGTTGTAACAACTTGTAGATCAGTCCATGTACGTATATTGTACAATATATACAATGACAATGTCAATGAAGTATTATTACACATACATAGTTAATGAGATCTAAATAAGAAGTTCATACCTTGGCGTTAAATATATGAGTATATTGTTTGATTCGATCAATATTCCAATTCACCAAAACTACCATCAGTTATCTCTTGTTGAATAATATATAACAAACACATATATCGACAATATCAATTTGTAAATGGAGAAATGTATACAAAGGGAGGTAACTACACTATTAGAGGTGTTCAAGTATAATGTATAACTAAGGGAGGTAACTGCACTGACGCGTTTATATATTATGATCATAAAATAGCCTTTTGCATTGCGCTCAATGGGCTGATTTTCATCGGTCTGACTCCGTTCACGTTATGTATAACTACTGGAGGTAACTACATTAGTTAACGTGTTCACGTATATATGTATAACTAAGGGAGGTAACTGCACTGACGAGTTTATATATATTATGACCATAAAATAATAGCTTTAACTGCACTGTAATGACTTGAATTGAATTAGGTTTTACGGCACACCAAGCAATAAGGTTATATGTCACCAACAGGAGTCACCCCCTTCATTAACATCGAGATAACACTATGCGGAATGGACCTAGATCCTTCTCACCTGCAAAACTGCAGTTTTTACATATTCTGTTGTGATGGCTTTCATACATTACTGTCCGCCTAAATCGTAAGAATTAACCCAAAAACATAAAATATTACTAACTTGAGTTACTTGATGATTGCATACTATTTTCACACAATTTCGTAGAATTCATTTAAATACAATGAGTACGTTGTGTTGCACAAAAATAAATTCAATCTATTTGGTGTGCAGATGTTTACAGTTAAAGACAAAGTGTGTTTCATTATCTTGATGTACAAGATATTTGCTAACGAAACAGAAGTTTTGGAGAAAAAAACAACATGTATTCATAGGAAATACTTTTCTTTCTTTTCGAAATGTCTCCTTTTACCAATAAAATCTTACTTTTTCTCCTTGGGCTATACAAGGCAGTACACTTAATAACAGGCATTCCAATATTTTATCGAATAACTAATATACTTACCTTCATATATCTCAAAAAACATGTCATCGACATAGTATTGTTTAAGGTGAATTATGTTTGGAAAAGGAAGTTCAAACTACGTACCAAATTTAAAGTTGTTCGGCTTATACTGTTTCCTATCTGGCTTAGCTGTCAGGTGTTTATTCGAATAAAAGATATATATATATAAACAGTAATTTTATTGGAAGTTTTATTTTATGTTTAATGGAATTTTATTTAAATGTAAAACGTCATAGAATTGCCTTCATGTATAAAGACGTACCTGTATAAAGACGTACATGTATGAAGACGACCACGTCACGTTGGACGTTATATTCTTAGTGAACGTTGGACACAGAATACTGACTTTCAACTGAAGCACTGGAGGTTTTTGTATGTTTCCTTAACTACCTATATGTGCATGTATATATATCAAACTACCAATCGTAAATAACCCTGGGTGTAAACTATATATGCACAGAGAGAACACATTCCAGTGCAATGCGTATTTTGATGTCTAGATAATCCTTGCAAAATTCAGGTCGGCCGGAAATTCAAGATGGCCGCCATAGCTAAAAATATATATTATAAATGCAATTTTGTGGCGACAACTTCTCAAAAACTGTGATATTTAATTTGAACATTTACCAAAATTAATGGTGCGATCTACTTGATTCTAACCAAGATTCATTTCGATGCCATGTCAAATATGGCCGCCAGTGGCCATCTTTGTTTACATAGAGTTATATAGGAAAAATTGTGGCCACTACTCCTCTGAAATTACTCGACGGATTTTTATGAAACTTCAAAGGAAGGTTGCTCATGCTGTCTAGTTGATTCTAGCAAAATTGCAGGTCGTACAGAAATTTCGAGATGGCCGCCATGGCTAAAAATATATTTAAAAAAAAAATTGTAGCAATTACTTCTTAAAAAATATAAGTGATATTGATATGGGACTTTTTTCTAAAATGATGAGCATTATACATGATGTTGATCCTTGTTGAACATTATTTTGATTCGACATTAAACATGGCTGCCAGAGGTCATCTTTGTTTACATAGAGTTATATAATAGAATCTTGTAGCGATTACTCCTCTAAAACTTCTTGACAGATTTTTATGAAACTTCACAGGAATGCTGATCTAGCTATCAACACCTATCAGTAGAGCTTCAAGGTCAAAGACCTTTTGTTTATAAAAAGCACATGATCTTCCGATCTTAATGTTACTATTGTGCCATAACGGTTGTGTTAAGAAATCTTTCCATGACAATGATATTTTAACATCAAGTAAGATGTTAAGACTTGTGTAAACATCCTTCCAGAAAGGATTGCATATTTCTTGCAAGTTTTTCTTTACATAATCATTACCGAAAAATACTATATTGGTGGTGTATGGGTAAATATGTTTATGGATTATATGTTGTTTTTTTGCAACAGTGTCACCGGGTCCTCAGGTGGATTTGCCACGGTTAGTAGTTAGTACAGGCAGTTTATGTATTACCCTTCTTCTTCAAATGCATATTATAGTTTCAATTGCATATGCATACTTCTTTATTGTGATTTATGTATGTGGGGTAATTCAAACTCTGTTAAACATCGTTAAAATAGACATGAATTGCAATTAAAAAGCTTTGAAAAAGACATCTAATTGGATTTTGTGTTTGCATGTATTAACTATTGCGTCGTGTCTGTATTATATGTGTAATACAAATTCAACATGTCTTAATCATAATACATATAGAATAATGCATACATCTAACATTGGACTTACAGCGTTTTTTATTAAAGCGTTTTTCACTAACGGCAGTTTAGACAATTATACTATGTGGACTTGCTATGAAGTTTGTGAAGCACTTATCTTCTTATTAGATAATATTTTCGTCAGGTATGGTACCACCGTTTATATACAAATTGTTGGTATCCCTATGGGTACGAACTGTGCACCACTTGTCGCAGATTTGTTTTTTATTTTGCTATGAAAGGGATTTCATGTTGAGTCTTTCACCAGATACCCAGGCAGATGTTATTGAAGCTTTTAATGACACCTCTCGGTATCTGGATGACATACTGAACATTGACAACCCTTTCTTTCCAACTATGGTTCATAATATTTATCCTAAAGAACTTATATCTGATAATAACGCTTCTTTTCTTGATTTAGATCTCTCGATTGAATATAGTAAAATAATTAGCAAAATCTATGACAAGAGATGATTTTAATTTTGACATTGTTAATTATCCCCACTTGGATGGGGATGTTCCCCGAGCAACTTCTTATGGGGTGTATCTGTCTCAACTTATTCGTTTTTCCAGAGCTTGTACTCGAGTTGAGGACTTTAATATTCGTAATCTTTGTATAACTAAAAAGTTACTCAATCAGGGTTACCGTTACCATAAACTTCGTAAAACTTTTGCAAAATTTTATTATCGTAACCCTGATCTTCTTTCCAAATATAAATGTAATTTAAGGACTCTTCTGCGACAAGGACTATCACAACCTGACTTCTATGGTGATGTGATTTATAAACTTCGTAAGATTCTTGGTCATGCTCACTTTCATACTATCTTTGTTAAACTTGTTAAAAAGTTTATCAAAAGAGGTTGTGACCCTATCATTTTGCAACGTACTGCTTGCTTGGTGGTGGACCCTTTTACAGTTCGCCACTATGCTTTCCTCTTTAATTGTACGATGACCGGACAGTTTGTGGACCCTATGATGACGCCTACCTAAAGCCCATTGGGAAGGTGGCGTTTGATGTTTGTCCATGATCTTTCCTGTCGTGCCCTTAATGGTGTATTCTCTTACTGCTCTGGCTTCTGCCAAGTCATTGAGTACCTTCATTGTGGCTTTCTAAGCTATTGTTTTTTTGTATTATATTTACACGAGCATATTTGTGTCTTACTTATATTGCCTATTGATGCTGCTTTGTTGGTTAGAGATTAGATCATGGCGGGGATTTCTTTATTTACACTGTCCTGTTTTAATGGGATGACAGTAGGGTAAATGTGAGGTTTGGTGAACCCTAGAGCCGGTTTAAGCCCCCCCCCCCCCCCCCCCCCCCCAGTGGCCTACTTTGCTACTGACCGTTCCAAGGCGGTAGCCCTATTGTCAACCCTTTTGTGTTTGTGATGTCGTTTGCATTTTTTATTACTTTTGCCTTTTCGTTTGTCTGTTTGCGTGTTTGTTTTTGTGTTTTGTGGTTGACTGTCGTCCTTGAATGCTGCTTTCCCTGTCCGATATTTTTATCCTTTTTTACAAAAAGCGACTGTGGACTTTGGAATGTGTGCAGTATGAGTATATCAGAAAATTAAAATAATAGTGATGTTTCAATTATCTTTAGGAAGACTTACACTTCCTGTTCTATGCGTGTTTCCTCTGTTCAGGCTTGCTGATCTTACATATGCAAGCAAAGGCATGAACGTTGCATAGTACATACATTCATTAATGATCTATCTAAACAATCCCTTATTCATAATATAATAATTAAATCATCGTAGAAAAGTTGTGAATTACTGATTCTTTCAATTTTATACATATAATGTAAAAAAATAAGTATTAATCTTAATGAATAAAATATGTGTCAATAGTGGGTGGGGTAATTTGACCTTGCAATTTTAAGCAAAACAGTGATTTTAAGCAGAATGCAATGCTGAAACAAAGCTTATTCATTCGGTATTAAACTAATACGAATTATAAACTTAATTGCATATTTCAAAAGTATATTAACAATTATCAAAATGTTTAAATGTTCAGTATTCAAAATTTGATGCCAGGGCTACAATGATACACCTATTATTGTTCGAATTTATATAGTATAAGCTACCCATTCCAGCCTGCAATCATGGACAAATGGCATCTATAGACATTGCTCGTTCTAAACAATAATGGTAGAATTTGCCACCTGAGTCGGTAGCAATATCGAAAACAATTGGGTCCTGGCTCAAGGCCTAAACGTCGTGACATGAAATTGCGCGAACGTCTCAATGACTTTGGTGATCCATTAAAATGGGTAAAATATCGGTGTTTGCCTTAAAAGAGGTGCTCGATGCAATTAATTAGTTATTGGGTTTGTTACTGACCCCCTACAGAAATATGTGGGGTTAGTCAGATATTTAGCGGGTCAGTAACAACCCCAATAACTAAATTAATGTTAAATTATGTATTCATGCATTTTGTGTAAAAGATATGCATTGGTATATTTTCAACTATGCATATATACTGTCGAATATGCACACTTAGGTATTTTATGTATAGATATGCATCAATATCAAATATGCACCATTATGTATTTTATTTAGAACTGTAGCAATATATTATCAATTATGCATTATTATACATTTCATTTATGTACCTGTATCAGCTTAATTTCAAGCATGCGCTATTTTTTGTTTTTTATATATATACACATGTATTAGTATTTTCTCATATATACACCTTTGTGCGGATACTCACTCATATATATACCGCACACACGCATACACATATTATTTACATATATATGCACATAGGATTTTTCTAGGTTATTGCAGGCATTTAGTATGTCTATGATGAAGCTGTATTAACTGTAAGAATATGCATGGATTAATTTTTTTTTTGGAAATAAAATTTAATACAGAACATTTTCTAGAACTTACAATAGAAAGGGAATCAATTGTAAAGAAAAATATTGAGAAGTAGACAATAGTGTTTTACTATGTCGATTGTTGTGGTGTCCCTGCATTTTGGAGTATTTCATTGAGGTTTAGTAAAATCAAATAAGTCTGTATCTATAGGCCTATTTTACCAATGTTTATATATCGACTCCACATGGCTTCAAATCGTGCAACTTTTACATGTGTATATGCTATCCAATTAATAGCTATTTTCCTGAAGTTATAGTAAAAGTAAACTTTAATGCGATAAAAAGTAACAATAAAATAGACATCTGTCTGTCCTTCCGTCCATCCTTCCTTCCGTCCGTCCTTTCTCATGTTTGTCTATCTGTCCGTCCCTCTGTCAGTCTGACTTACTGGCTGTCGAAATGTCCTACTTGAAGAAGCGGTGGGAAAAAATGACTACAGAAAAAGTACGGTGGCGGTGACCGGGATGAGGTGCAAATCTAACCTTCGACCTCTGGATTTGAAAGTAAGTTTCAATTTTCAAGATTATGACCCTGACCTGGATGGTGTACGCGCACATCATTTCGTTTAATGGTGAATTAATAGTTTAACTCAAGATACATTTTATAAGTTAAGGCCAAACTTGACTAGTTCCGCTAATATTGCATTAGAAGCCCAACCACTATTTTCGTGATATCTATTACCTTTAGGAATATGTTGTCGGGCCCGGTAGCGCAGTCGGTAGCGCGTTGATTGTGAATCCGGATGTCGCGGGTTCGATCATATATCCGTCCGATATTCGGCACCTCTTTTCATCACCCGTTGTCGGTGTATCAAAGAAGTTTGCATGAGCATATGCCTTTACGGTTTACAACTTCCTTCGTAGAGTTGTCTTTTCTTGCTAAACAGCCGTCAATTTAAATTGAATAAATTTCATGCAGTGAAGCAGTCTATCGGGTATTTAGACCAAGGTAGTCCCATAACCCAGACAGTTTCCAGACGTGAAAAGTTTTGACCACAACCCGGCTCAAACTCATGTTTGTGATGTAAAAGTGATTACAAACCAACAGTCTAAAACTTTCTTAACACAAGTGTGAAAGATTCATTTTTGTTAAAAATCACCAAAAGGCCCGAACGCATTGGTGACATTTGCAAAATGTGAAGAATGCGACTGTATTCTTCACAAATGTGTTTCTATACATCCTATACATGTAGTGGGTGAAGAATGAGTTCGGTTAAAAATGAGGTCCAACAAAGCATGTATAATGTATAAACTTATGAACATATGTATAATGTATAACTTAATAAACATATGTATAATGTATAAACATTTGTACAATTTATAAACTTATGAACATAAATGAAATGTATAAACTAATAAACATATGTATAATGTATAAACTAATAAATATATGTATAATGTATAAACTAATAAACATACCTATAATGTATAAACTTATGAACATATGTATAATGTATAAACTTATGACAATTATGTAATGTATAAACTAATAAACATATGTATAATGTATAAACTTATGAACATATGTATAATGTATAATGTATAAACTTATGAACATATGTATAATGTATAAACTAATAAACATATGTATAATGTATAAACTAATAAACATATGTGTAATGTATAAACTAATAAACGTATGTATAATGTATATACTTATGAACATATGTATGTTGTATAAACTAATAAACATATGTATAATGTATAAACATATGAAAATATGTATAATGTATAAACTAATAAACATATGTATAATATATATAATTATGAACATATGTATAATGTATAAACTAATAAACATAAGTATAATGTATAAACTAATAAATATATGAGCCGCAACACACGAAAACGTCCCTTCGGACGTTCAGACGACAACGTCATAACGTAACATTTTATGACGTCGGCCGGTAATCAATTAATTACTAATCAAATTTCTCGTCACTTCTGTGTTTTACCTAATTATTATATCATAGGCAATATGTTTGTTAATATAAATAGTTGATGCTTTAGAAAAATGTATATGTTTTTTGTTGTTATTTAATCAACGACGTCGTCCAAGACGTCGATGTCATCATGCAAAATTAATGGCGAGTACAATCCTTAATTTTCAAATTGAGATAAATTCTTTTTTAATTAAGATATCAACATACAATAAAGAGATTTTTAAAGAAAAAATCACCGTGTTTCATAAACGTCAAAAAACATAAAATGTGAATATTTTGTCTGAAGGTCGTTTTCGCGTGTTTCGGCTCATATGTATAATGTATAAACTTATGAACATATGTATGATGTATAAACTAATAAACATATGTATAATGTAAAATACTATTGTAACTAATATTTTACCAGTAAAAGCTCAGACAAGTTTGAATTTTATGCATTGTGTGACTCACACCAATTCCTCTAATCACAAGCCACCTCCCCCACCCTTCCCCATGTTTTATTTTATGAAGTTATATCGATCAGTGAATAAACCTTTAAACTAATTGAATAACAACCGGTTGGGATATGATTGCATACCACTGTGTCAAGCAAGGTTACTAGTTTTCGCTTATTTGCTTTAGATTGGTAGAGCATATAGAAACCTTTCCGATACATTCTTCTCAGATTCTGAAAGGTTGGAATTGCGTTCAGGTCACGGGGTCAAAATCCCAGAGTACTGTTACTATATACAGAAGCATGTATTCCTCTCAATATATTAAGCTTAGTTATTGAGTTAAAAGTACGTTAATGTATATCTCTGGCTGTAGAGAGGTTGGTATACATTAATGTATATCTCTGGGTGTATAAAGGTTGGTATACATTAATGTATATCTCTGGCTGTATGAAGGTTGGTATACATTAATGTATACCTCTGGCTGTAGGGAGGTTGGTATACATTAATGTATATCTCTGGCTGTAGGAAGGTTGGTATACATTAATGTATATCTCGGGCTGTATGAAGGTTGGTATACATTAATATATAGCTCTGGCTGTAGGAAGGTTGGTATACATTAATGTATATCTCTGACTGTAGGAAGGTTGGTATACATTTGAAGGAAGACACTCTGTAGCATTAGTATGATGATTCATAACATATCTGATTGTGTATTATATCGGTAGAAACATATTTCTTGTATACCGGACAAGGATATCCGTCATTTTACCGGGGCTAGATATTTTCATCTCACCCTAGGGTCGAGATAAAATTCACGCGCACTAACATCCGGTATGCAGGAAAACATGCAAAACGTTAGTAGCTTATACCTCGGGTTAGAATATAAGAATCTATCATGAGTATCCGGTGAAGATAGGGAATTTCAGCCCGAGGTATAAGTGTTTTTAAAAACACGTATACCCAGGGTTGGAATTTCCTATCTGAACCGAATACCCATGATAGATTCTTTTTCTTGCGTATCAGAGACATGTTGTGCGTTGACCCCGCCAGCTACTAACGTTTTGCATGTGTTCCTGCATACCGGATGTTGGCGCGCGTTAATTGGGTGAGATGGAAATATCTAGCACCGGTAAAATGACGGATATCCTTGTCCGGTATGCAAGAATTACCTATCTTCACCGGATACCCAAGAAAGATTAATATAATCACACACTGTCACAGGATGACCTTAGTGGTTGGGCTAACTCAGGAAAGAATCAATGACGGTGAATGCATTTACATAAGTTTAATGCAACTTTTAAAATATGTTTAATATATATACAATTATCTAAAAAAACAAGCGAATACACAAATGAACTATGAAAAGAATGTTCTCCTGAACGTTTAAGACGTTCTTAGTATTGTTATAAATACTGAATGTCTAAGACACTAAAGTGTTGTTAAAGCTATAACAATGTTGATCTAGCGCGATAACTGTGATGCGCGAGAGCTCATGAAGATGATGATGCGCGAATTCAATGGATGATTGTCATCAAATGCCTTCTGTAAGGGTTGATGACGCGATGCAATGATAGTTAATCTCCACTGAGATTGTGAATGATATTCCTCCAGTGAGGACTGGTAACGGGCCCACCTTGTGTCCCGGGGGTTGTCGTTAGTAAAACCTGGCTGCGCAGGTACGGGGACCGTCTCCACCGCTTGTAACGTTAGTCGTGGAAGCTTAGCTCCACTCCTGGATATCCAAACCTAGATGGCTTACTCCAACCCTGGATGGCTTATATCCTGGATGGCTTATATCCTGGATGGCTTAGGCTGTAATTATACATACGTTTTAGATGTCGGTTGACAAACATAACAATCTTGCATAATTACCATTACCCAAACAAATCATTATTCGATCAATATATGTAAGCTGTACTAATGATGAGTAGCAATGTATACATATTCTACAACGCCATGTATACGCTATGTACGTCGCTGTTAATCAATGCCCCTAATACATGTAATATAAACATGATCAAATTACTCATATATTACACTCACTGAGTTATGCATGCACGCATTTATTCTTGTCACTCATCTCATTGTTAACTAATGTTGACAATCGTGTATTACAATCACCGAGTTATACGCCAACGTTAACTAATGCACCTAATATCCACTGTTATCAAATTAATATTGTTTTACAATTAATGATCAATTACAATAATTACATCTAATAAAGTAACTTCAAAATCATATGCTAGTCTAAAGTTATGTTTGAGAAACATCAATGCTAACCGGATGTCGTAACCGCCAAACAAGATGGCGCCGCCCACTGAATACAAATATACGATAAAAGTTTGATAAAACTACTAACCACATGTTGCCTGTGAAATTTGCCGTCCAATCTCTGTTCCAACAAATCACTATCGATGATCCCGGCGACAGCTAGAAGACAATGGGTTTTATAGCAAACATTACGCCCAGATCATTATTTGCCCCGTTCAGTCCGTGACAAACGTGGCTAAATCTACAGTATTGAATCAACACGAGAGGCCCCTTATACAATTTTGCCGTTTAAGGAAAATATACCTATCCGTTTACATGCATTAGCCCAAAACTAAACTTATGACACGGCCTCTCTGGCGGCCACTTAAAATGTGCACGCTTTTACGTGTTACATGAATAGATCATGAATATTGTGAAATTGTTTCAACTCGAACAATAGATTTTGGGTGTAACCGATACAAGAGCTATATACGACCAGTACGCTCTACCCGTGACATTTTGTGACAACATCTCCCCACTTAAAGAAAGTGCTACACTTTTAAAATTCAACAAAATGATAATATTTACACGTTAAGAAACTATTAATTCTTCTGAGCAAACGAGCGACAAAAGGTACAAGCTGATCGCTCAATCGCTTGAGTATGTTATCTATTACCACTGCAGTTATAACCTAACTATAATATGTAATTACAATTGCAACACTATTCTACAATTGTACACTACCCTGTCGTAACATATACTACTATTGTACAATACACTGCAATACACTATTGTATTAAACCGGTCATTATGTGCGGCGACTTAAATAGTCTGCCCCAATATTGTGCTTTCCGCGGTCTATTACACCGACTCTACTGTTACTAATAACACTACTTCCTGTCACTACAAGAACTCCAACTTTACACATCGCATCCATCGCATTACCAGTATACTGTTTGCGAAATGGAGTAGGGTTTCTCGTTTCCCTAATCGGCTTTGCTAAAGTGTGCTTAAAGCTACACTGCACTACATATGTTGGTCTCGACTTATCGGCCCGAACAGTACTACACTCAGAGTCTAAACGACTTATCCCTCGTTTCTCTGCTACACTAAGCATGCCCGATATGTCTACATCGGCTGCTGTCTCCTTACCTTCACTAGTGGGAAAATACATGGGACTAGTGTCCTCACTATTGTCTTCCTCACTATCCTCAATAACTGCAACATTAACTACGGTTAACACCCCTTGTTGCACATTATCGGTTCTACTTATATACTCTTTCAGCATATTCGCATGAAAGGTCTTTAACTTTCCGTTTATCTCGATACGGTAATCCATAGTGTTCACTATCCCTCTAACGTAAAACGGACCTTTCCATTGTAATAACAACTTGTTATTGTCGGTCGGGAGTAACAGTAACACCTGGTCATCTATCTTAAACTTCCTAGCTCTAGCTTTCTGGTCATAGTAGCGTTTATACTTGGTACTTGCCTTAACTAACTGACTTTGAGCTATCTTACAAGTCTCCTCTAGTTTCTCCTTCAGATCTAAAACATACTGATATGTAGTCTTAACCTCATCACTATCTACTTCACCTGCCCACATCTCTCTAAGAATCCTCATGGGACCTCTAACTGACCTACCGTACAATAACTCAAACGGAGAGAATCCTAAACTCTCTTGTGGTACCTCTCTAAATGCAAACAATAAAGCATTGAGATACTTGTCCCAATCTTTGGGTCTCTCGGTACACATACGCCGTAACATTTGCTTTAACGTCCCGTTAAATCGTTCGACTAACCCGTTACACATAGGGTGATATGGTGTTGTCATGATTTGACGCAAAGACAATAACCTGCTTACTTCAGCCATAAGTTCTGACGTAAACTGTGACCCACAATCAGTCAGCATTTCCTCTGGTACACCTAGCCTACTGAACATATCAACTAATGCCTCAGCTACTCTCTCAGTTTCAATTGAGGGCAATGCTACTGCCTCCGGATACCTAGTTGCATAGTCTACCATGGTTAAAATGTACCTATTTTTCCTATCCGACACTGGAAAAATTGGTCCAACTATGTCTACGGCTACCCGCTTAAATGGTGTATCTATCAGTGGCATCTGACCTAAATGTACTTTGGTCACTCGACCTTTTGGTACTGTCCTTTGGCATACATCGCAGGACCTACAATACCTAGTTACATCTCCACTAACGCCTGGCCAATAAAATTCTGCCAATACTCTATCTGACGTTTTCTTTACGCCTAAATGACCTCCCATAATCGACTCATGAGCTACCTTAAGCACTGTCGTTCTATACTGGGTAGGTACCACTAATTGGTGAAACTGTCTACTACCACTATCTTCAAATTCTCTGTACAATAACCTATTCTTATGTACAAACTTACAACTACCGGACCCTTTACACTTCTTCACTACACCGTCCTTGGCCTTCACTTTACAAGGACCTAATGACTCGTCTTGAGTTTGTGCTTCTATAAACTCCGCTTTAGATATGTCACCTACGGCTGCAGGAACCTTTAATTTTCTATAAGCCTGAGCTTGCTTCTGAACCTGCGCTCTAGTCTCTACGGCATTACTTATGCTACTTCTAAAATCGGACATTACCGGAAGTGCTGAACCATCTATGTTCCCTATCGTTAAATCATACATCGGGTCATCCATACATAGTGCCTCTGTAGTCCCTTTAAAGAAAGGTGTATCTACATCTATTCTCGCTATTGGCACGTGCTCTACCGACTTATTTAACAACATACACGGTGACTGTTTACCTACCAACTGGTCATCCGTAACTAAACTACGCCTAACTACCACACCTGTACAACCTGTATCCCTCATTACAATTACGTCCGTGCCGTTCACTCTACCATCTGCCGTTGGAAGATTTGCATACGGAAAGAGACATGTTCCGATCTTCGCCATTACACCATCCGATTTAACACAACAGCTACTACTCTCGGTTTTAATAACCGGACTATTACTACCTCTGCCTCTACCTCTACCTCGGTTTTGACCACCTCTACCTCTACCGAAATTCCATGGGTTGTTAAAACCTTGGTTCTGATTCCCTACATTGTTGTCCACTCTACTATTTTCACTGAAATTGTCTACGACAGCGGACACTTTCACCGCTTTCCTACACTCATGTGAAGCATGATTCCCATTACAGTGACGACAACGAATAAAAGGTCTACCTATGTTACCACTATTGCTACCTCCTCTAGCACCCATCGAACTACCACCACCTCTATAGTTTCCACTCTGGCCTTTCTGTTTATGATCGTCCCCTTGCCTATCTCTAAAAGTTCTGTCTTTCGACACTACATTATGAGCTCCACCTCTAGCCTCGGCAAACTGATCTGCTTGTGTTGCCATTTCTCCTACACTAGTTAGTTTTCTTTCTTTAAGAAATAAGAACAGATCTCTACTACAAACATTGAATAGCTGGTCACGCAACAAGAAATCTATGAGGCCCTGATAAGTCTGCGCTACCTTCCCTAACTCTAACCACCTATCTAAGTAATTTCTAGATCTACTAATGAACTGAATAAATGACTCGCCTTTCTCAGGCAAGCAAGCTCTAAACCGCTTTCTAAAACCTTCTTCAGTTAACTCAAATCTCTTTAAAAGAGCATCCTTTAACTTGTCATAGTCAAGAGCATCTAAACTAGGTAATCTAGAAAATACATCTAAGGCCTTGCCTCTCAATAACGCACTTAAATGAACTGCCCACTTATCTTTGGTCCATTCCTGTAACTCAGCATAACGCTCGAACCGTAACAAGTAACTGTCCATGTTATCTTTGTCAGCATCAAAGTATGGTAACTTCGAACCTTTTAACTTCCCAGAATAACTATCTTTCCCTTCAGTTTTACTTTCCTTACTATGTGTTTTAGCTGCTTCCAACTCTAAAGCTAACTTATGATCAAACTCTTTTTGCTCCTTTTCCATTATCATCTTAGCCTTAGAGTTGGAAGCAGCTAAAACACATAGTAAGGAAAGTAAAACTGACACAAAATGTCACGGGTAGAGCGTACTGGTCGTATATAGCTCTTGTATCGGTTACACCCAAAATCTATTGTTCGAGTTGAAACAATTTCACAATATTCATGATCTATTCATGTAACACGTAAAAGCGTGCACATTTTAAGTGGCCGCCAGAGAGGCCGTGTCATAAGTTTAGTTTTGGGCTAATGCATGTAAACGGATAGGTATATTTTCCTTAAACGGCAAAATTGTATAAGGGGCCTCTCGTGTTGATTCAATACTGTAGATTTAGCCACGTTTGTCACGGACTGAACGGGGCAAATAATGATCTGGGCGTAATGTTTGCTATAAAACCCATTGTCTTCTAGCTGTCGCCGGGATCATCGATAGTGATTTGTTGGAACAGAGATTGGACGGCAAATTTCACAGGCAACATGTGGTTAGTAGTTTTATCAAACTTTTATCGTATATTTGTATTCAGTGGGCGGCGCCATCTTGTTTGGCGGTTACGACATCCGGTTAGCATTGATGTTTCTCAAACATAACTTTAGACTAGCATATGATTTTGAAGTTACTTTATTAGATGTAATTATTGTAATTGATCATTAATTGTAAAACAATATTAATTTGATAACAGTGGATATTAGGTGCATTAGTTAACGTTGGCGTATAACTCGGTGATTGTAATACACGATTGTCAACATTAGTTAACAATGAGATGAGTGACAAGAATAAATGCGTGCATGCATAACTCAGTGAGTGTAATATATGAGTAATTTGATCATGTTTATATTACATGTATTAGGGGCATTGATTAACAGCGACGTACATAGCGTATACATGGCGTTGTAGAATATGTATACATTGCTACTCATCATTAGTACAGCTTACATATATTGATCGAATAATGATTTGTTTGGGTAATGGTAATTATGCAAGATTGTTATGTTTGTCAACCGACATCTAAAACGTATGTATAATTACAGCCTAAGCCATCCAGGATATAAGCCATCCAGGATATAAGCCATCCAGGGTTGGAGTAAGCCATCTAGGTTTGGATATCCAGGAGTGGAGCTAAGCTTCCACGACTAACGTTACAAGCGGTGGAGACGGTCCCCGTACCTGCGCAGCCAGGTTTTACTAACGACAACCCCCGGGACACAAGGTGGGCCCGTTACCAGTCCTCACTGGAGGAATATCATTCACAATCTCAGTGGAGATTAACTATCATTGCATCGCGTCATCAACCCTTACAGAAGGCATTTGATGACAATCATCCATTGAATTCGCGCATCATCATCTTCATGAGCTCTCGCGCATCACAGTTATCGCGCTAGATCAACATTGTTATAGCTTTAACAACACTTTAGTGTCTTAGACATTCAGTATTTATAACAATACTAAGAACGTCTTAAACGTTCAGGAGAACATTCTTTTCATAGTTCATTTGTGTATTCGCTTGTTTTTTTAGATAATTGTATATATATTAAACATATTTTAAAAGTTGCATTAAACTTATGTAAATGCATTCACCGTCATTGATTCTTTCCTGAGTTAGCCCAACCACTAAGGTCATCCTGTGACTACTGGTTTCAGAGTAGTGGGATTCTGGGCGACTACGGAGGGAAAGAATCAATAAGTGATCTTTATTATGATATACTAAATCTCTACTTATTATTTTAGAATTGTGTACCACCCTCTGATCCATCAAGGCGACTGTCGACGATCACGGCCACAGCTTGGAAGACAAGTCAAGACACGACAAGGGTAGGGTGAGTCCAAACTGTTGTTTTGTCCGTTCTTTCCTTGGCGCGAGGTCGCAGTGGTCTACACGAGTGGGTCTGAGGCACTTTTGCTCAATAATTTGGGTGTTTGTTTTTACCTCCCTTGATATACATATAGTATCCAATTAGGTTGGCGAACAAGACGTTCTACTCATGTTGTGACACTCGAGTATACTTATATTGATGGGAGAAGTAAATATACATGTACATGTTATACACATTTCGATGATTGTTTAAGGTTTATGTCCAATATCAAATTAAGATATTTTATGTAGTGCATATGTTTTGTGGAAGCTAGATACTATCTACACATAATCGTTAGTAGTTAGCGCTAGTACAAATGTGTATGTAACTTGTCCGATGATGATGCCCAGGTATTTACTGAGGACACAGTGACTTACCATTAGTAGTTAAGTGAGTAGAATTATTAGTGACGTGTGTATTGTAATTATTGTAGTTAGTAGTCCACAATGTCCATAGACATGACGTCCATAAAGGATCTTACGGAAATGGGAAAGGAGTTAGGGTATGCTGGAGAGGAGCTTAGAAACTTTGTTAAAGACGAACAGGCTAGGGAAAGGGAATTTAGACTTAAGGAAAGAGAATTAGCAAAGCAGGAAAGAAATGAAGAAAGTATACTAGTTAAAGATAAGCTAGAATTAGAAGGTAGATTAGCTAAAGAGAAGCTAGATGCTGAGAAAGATAGGTTAGCATTCGAAAGTAGACTAGCCACAGAGAAGTTAGAATTAGAAGATAGGTTAGCAAAAGAGAAGTTAGAATTAGAAAGTAGAATAGTAAGGGAGAACATTCTTTTCATAGTTCATTTGTGTATTCGCTTGTTTTTTTAGATAATTGTATATATATTAAACATATTTTAAAAGTTGCATTAAACTTATGTAAATGCATTCACCGTCATTGATTCTTTCCTGAGTTAGCCCAACCACTAAGGTCATCCTGTGACACACACGTCCCGAATAATGTACGTAAAGATAACAGCATAACAGCATAATCGAAATATGAGGCAATTCCCTACATGGTGTGTACAATATACCGCATTGTAATGTAAGCGCGTTACTACTTTCTCGTCACAGGCGCATAGCAAGCTTTTATGGTGATACCGTTAGACAGCCCGCTTCGCATGCAATCGTAGGTGTTCCGAGTTCAAACCCCGCGGAGTTTTCTAATGTTTAAGGTCATATATGACGGGCGGATGGTGAGGGGCTGTTGTGGTAAAGGCAGACCACACAATGCTTCCTAGGTAGAACGAGTACTGTTTAAATCCGTAAAAATCGACACTTTTTGAAAAGTTTAGGTCTCAGTGGGAGTCGCACCCGCAGCGATGAGAGGCGAAAGGTTTACAACGGAATACCTTGAAAGTTATTCAAATGTCAGGTATGTGATAACGGGTTTACGCAATCATCACCTCTAGGAGAATGTTTACAACGCAATTCCTGAAAGAATTATTCAACTGTCAGGAAATATATGATTTACGCAATCATCATATCTCACACTACACATGCGTATACATACTGGAGGTGAAATGATTCAGACGACATGTGTCTGACATTGCAGTTACAGTTAATATACTGATATGATCGTTGTAACTTTTGCTGCATTTGTTTCATTGATTAATTAGATGTAGTTATTACCGAGTATTTGATCATAAACTGCAACAACCTCGTCGATTTCCGTTACCGGATATTTTCAACAGTTACGTAAATCGATTCATCAATCCCGATTGCGTACCGAAATGTTTCCCAAACAAGTGATGCTGTCTTAATTTGCATACGATATTGATGTCATGGCTTTATTACACGTCCGTAAGTTATATGATGCATGGAGAAATAATAATCCAAAACTAAAATAAAGTCAACTATTGCAAAAGCCGCAACTGAGTCTGTTCATGAGAGGTAATGTATGAAGCAACACCCCCAAACGCCCACTAGCTCCGACTTAAGCGGAGCATACTGGTACGGTTTCAGATAATCACGGTTACAAAAGTATATTATTTGATGGTTATTGAGAACAAAGTATACTACTTTACACATGGTACAACATGTTGAACTGTTAAATATCTACAGACTAAGCACAATGAATACAGTCGTACATGTAAACACAATCGAACAACATACATAATAATGTATTCCTAATGTGTTATACTATTTTTAAAATTATATAAATTACATTGTTGGATTTTACTTTTAAAAGTTTGATTGTCCCGAGATTTGTTTAGACTAGCCCCACGAAGGACAACCATTTATGAAAAAGAGACTAGCCCGGATCCAGACTGGACTAGCCCCAAGTGTCGGACTATCCTATTATTGGAACATTGAACTGGTAGAGAAGTGGCGAATTTAACCAAAACACAAAAACATATGTCAGGTCATTCACATTGTACTACTGCTGGTAGGACACGCTGCTATCGGCGAGATGTGTGTAGTTCTATATCTGCATGGCTTTTGGTGTCCGAGACATTAATCAAAAATTTGAATGTAACTCATGATTGCAATTAATGAAGTACGAGAAGTAGATCAAGGCCATTCAGTGACCTACCTTTGGTAGGAATATACTGCTGTCATGGAGATGTAAGCGTGTGTGAAGTTTGAACGTTTTATAGTTTCGGGAAGAGGAGTTGCATGTAAAACTTAAATGAAAACGAAATTGCCAACAATTTATTACAAAACAACAATTAACAAAAGCGCCACCTAACGGGGCATTATACGTACGCCCGCTTTCTGAAGTTTTTATGCTAAAAGCATTTCCTAGGCGATAGGTCAATATAACCCTTACCGTTGACGTTTTAACAAAAAAAATGATAGAGGATGTTGTTTAACCAAGAGCACTATATGTATAACGTTTCAAGTTTCATTAGTGTGGGTATTATACTCCTGTTATCACTTTGAATATGAACTGGTGACCTTGACTTTTGACCTAGTGACCCCAAAAGCAAAAGGGTTTCTCCTCTGACTAAACGCAATGCATCTATGAAGTTTCATGATTGCAAGGGTTTTGGTTGCATATTTATTTGGCGGAATATGTATTTCCAAATAAGGTCATACAAGGTCATGATGTCCTTGATATTTGGCCTTGATATTTGGGCTACTGACCCCAAAAACAATATAAGGTCTTTCTCATGCCAATGCCAATGCACATACGAAGTGGGGGTGTTATGGTTTTGATGTTATCGCACAGAATGCATATTACAACATAAGGTCACAGCGACCTTGACCATTGACCTGCTAACTCCAATGAAATACAATATTGTCTCTTACCAAGGGCAATGTACTCATGAAGTGTCGTGAGTGTAGGTGTTATGGTTTTGAAATTATCCCACAAAATGCCTATTTCCACATAATGTCACGGTGACCTTGACCTTTGACAAAATGACCCAAAATCAAAAGGGTTCCTCCTCCCACCAAAGTCAATAAACCTGTCAAATTCTTCAGTGTGGGTGTTATAGTTTCGAAGTTATCGCGAAGAATGCCTATTTCTATATAAGGTCATGGTCACCTTGACCATTGTCCCACTGAACCATAATCAATAGAGTTCGTCCTCTCACCAAAGGCAATGCACCTACGAAGTTTCATAAGTGTTGGTTTGATGGTTTAGAAGTTATCAGATGGAATGCCTATTTCCAGATAAGGTCATGGTGACCTTTGACCTACTAGACCCAAACAACTATAGGGTTCCTTCTTTCACATAGAGCAATGTACCTATGAAGTGTTATGAGGGCATGTGTTAGGATTTTGAATTTATTGTGCGGAATGCATGATTCCATATAAGGTCTCCTTGACCTTGACATTTGTCCTACTGGCCCCAAAAACAATAGGGTACCTCCTCTCAACTAAGGCAATGTACCTATGGAGTTTTATGAGCAGGTGTTACGGTTTTGAATTTGATGTGTGGAATGCATATTTCAATATAAGGTCAGTATGACCTTGACCGTTGACCTACTGAGCCCAAAAGAAATTGGGTGCTGCTTTCAACAAGGCCGATGAACATATGAAGTTTTATGAGTGTAGACTTTACGGTTTTGAAGTAACCATGTGGAATTCATAAAAGGTCAGTAACCTTGACATTTGACCCCAAAAGCAATAGGGTTCCTGCTTTCAACAATGGTGATTAATCTATGAACCGCGGGTTGGCTGGCGGATGGACGAACGGACGGACAAACGGACAAACGGACAGACAGACAACCCCATACTATAATACGTCCCATTTTTTAAACGGGCGTATAAAAAATACAAACAATTCATTACAAAACAACAATTCAAAATTACAAACAAATAAGTATTAAGAAAAAAACAGAAAACATCAACTGGAAACACATTCATTACGCTTTACAGTATAAATAAACTCAAAAAAAACGCCCCAAGGAGCATTTTGTTTTGTAGCTGCCTATATATAATTGTCGTATGATAAGGTCGTATGTTTGTATGATGACGTCAATGACGTCATATGCTGACCCTGTCTTCTCTGTAAGGCACCGTACAACGAAACTACCGCGTCGATATTCGTCATTTGGTATTTGTGACGGTTACGGAAATCGACTAGGCAATTTTGGCCCACACCGTGCTAAACGGAAAGGACCGAAATTCATTTGCATAAATATGTATTCCACTAGTGTATTAAGATACTTATATCATGGCTTTATAACACTCCGACGACGCAAGTTATTCAATAAATGTGTCTAAAGAAGTAATTCAACTAACACTCGTTTGGAAATGAAGTTATTTACAATATTATTAATATTAAATACTGTTGTATATCCGTGTTTCGTCACTTGTTAGCTTGCATTACCATACATAACATACTGAATAATCAAACAGGAATTCCAGACCGAGTACACATCATTCATTCCAGATGGACGGTCACGAGACTGGCTGCATAACATACTGAATAATCAAACAGATATTCCACACTGAGAACGTGTCATTCATTCCAGATGGAAGGTCACGAGACTGGCTGGATAACATACTGAATAATCAAATATGTATTCCACACCGAGTATGTGTCATTCATTCCTGAAGCAAGCTCAAGAGACTGGCCGCACAACATACGTCAGGCATGTTACTTTTAAATTATCGGCATATAAAGAAATACAAAAAGATCGGACAGGGAAAGTAGCATTCAAGGAGGACAGTCAACCACAACACACAGAAACAAACACGCAAACAGACAAACAAGAAGGCAAAGGCAATATTAAAAGACAACACAAACACAAAAGGGTTGACAATAGGGTTACCGCCTTGGAACGGTCAGTGGCAAAGTAGGCCACTGGGGGTTTAAACCGTTCTAGGGTGCACCAAACCTCACACTTACCCTACTGTCATCCAATTAAAACAGGACAGTGTAAATAAAGAAATCCCCGCCATGATCTTATCTCTAACCAACAAGGCAGCATCAATAGGCAATATAAGCAAAAAAACAATAGCCTAGAAAGCCACAATGAAGGTACTCAGTGACTTGGCAGAAGCCAGAGCAGTAAGAGAATAAATCATTAAGGGCACGACAAGAAAGATCATGGACAAACATCAAACGCCTACGTCCCAATGGGCTTTAGGTAGGCGTCATCATAGGGTCCATAGCCTGTCCGGTCATCGTACAATTAAAGAGGAAAGCATAGTGGCGAACTGTTAAAGGGTCCATCACCAAGCATGCAGTACGTTGCAAAATGATAGGGTCATAACCTCTTTTGATAAACTTGTTAACAAGTTTAACAAAGATAGTATGAAAGTGATCATGACCAAGAATCTTACGAAGTTTATAAATCACATCACCATAGAAGTCAGGTTGTGATAGTCCTTGTCTTATATTTAGAAAGAAGATCAGGGTTACGATAATAAAATTTTGCAAAGGTTTTACGAAGTTTATGGTAACGGTAAACTGCCACATCAGTATTGATCCTCTCCAAGTATGATATATAAATCCGGATTTAAACTAAAGATATAGTATGTTTCCAACACTGTGTATATCAGTCATCAGAATGGAGTTTCTGAATCAGCCGGGATTTCACTTTGAGTATATTACAGTTTCCGACATCTTACGTACCAACCTAGTCCAACAAGTGATTATACTATCATTTATATCGGGTTGTATATAAAAATAGTGTGGCTGGTTCCCACACAGGGTATATTACATGTATCGGGATGACAGTTCAAACAAATAGTTTGTCATGTATGTATGAACAGTGGACATTGCATGTCTACTCGACGGGAGTTATATATGTTGTTGTAAAGGTTACTTCATCTCATAGAATATTGCGGGTATATGAAATCAGTTAACTGGACAAATACTTTGATCCACAGACTACTCTTACATGTTACCTCTCCTTCATGAGTCTTCATGGATATTTTAAAGATCAGTATGTTAAATACTTTGCCATACACACATGTCTTTAATATATGTATAGTACTTATACACGTCATGGCTGTCCATATGGTCCATATGATTCACTTGACCTAAGTGGTTGTTCAGATGCACGGATGCACACATGTCTTTAAAGATGCCACGAATGACCAAATTTTGACTAAATTCTGCAATGTGCTAGCTTCAAGTATCTGGTGTCTCGTATGTATGCATACGCATGTGTTTGTAAAGCTTGCTAGACATGGTAAATCGTTTACTGTACACGCTAGTTTTACGGTTTTTCACCTGTATGTATAAGTATTTGACTGTTAAGATCGCCTGACTGGGTGAATCCTTTACTGCACACGCTCCACTTATATGATGTCTCGCCAGTATGTACGCGCAGATGACTTTTAAGCTTATCAGACCTGGTAAATCCTTTACTGCACACGCTGCACTTATATGGTGTCTCACCTGTATGTATGCGCAAATGACTGTTAAGATTGCCTGACCTGGTAAATCCTTTACTGCACACGCTACACTTATAAGGTTTCTCACCTGTATGTATGCGCATATGCCTGTTAAGATCGCCTGGCACGGTAAATCCTTTACTGCACACGCTACAGTTATAAGGTTTTTCACCTGTATGTATAAGCATATGACTGTTAAGATGGCCCGAGTGGGTGAATCCTTTACTGCACACACTACACTTATATGGTTTCTCACCTGTATGTATGCGCATATGACTGTTAAGATCGCCTGACCTGATAAATCCTTTACTGCACATGCTACAGTTATACGGTTTTTCACCTGTATGTATAAACATATGACTGTTAAGAATGCCTGACTGGGTAAATCTTTTACTGCACACGCTACACTTATATGGTGTCTCGCCAGTATGTACGCGCAGATGACTTTTAAGCTTATCTGACCTGGTAAATCCTTTACTGCACACGCTACACTTATATGGTTTCTCGCCAGTATGTACGCGCAGATGCCTTTTAAGCTTATCTGACCTGGTAAATCCTTTACTGCAGACGCTACACTTGTATGGTTTCTCACCTGTATGTATGCGTATATGATGGTTAAGATTGCCTGAATTGGTAAATCCTTTGCCGCACATCGTGCACTGGAACGTCAGTTGTCCTGTATCCATGTTTGCCTATTGTTTTGTTGTCGTTATGCTGTTTCTGAAACAAAAAAAATATGCATACTCAAATTGATATTATGTATAAGTTCAGTTTAACGCGAATGACATAATTAATATCATCTGCGTGTAAAAGCACATCGATGGAACCGATGGATACTTTGTTTGAAGTTACATGAAGTTCCATCAGTTGACATAAAGTATACAGTTAAAACTGTCCAGAGTAAAAAATGTATGTAGATCTTCTCATATGGAGTTCAAAAGCAATAACATACAGCTGCGTACCCATTAAAACAAGATATCGGGACCTGCCGGACGGACGTACAGACAGACGGAGACAGAGAGACAGACAGATAGCTCATTTCCCTCTATCATTGTTTGAAGTTCGAATGCAGTCCCATTATTAGTTTTCGAGTTATGCTCAATCTATCACTGTGTGAAGTGTAAAATGTTATTGCGATCCCAGTCATTTTCTTTTTTTAGTTATGTCCCGAACACAAATTGTAATTATGAGAATATAATTACAAAGGGTAATAGTTATAGTTCTTGTTTTCTGCACTTCCACTCATTGCCCTCCATCACTGTGTGAAGTTTAGGCCTTCCGAAACTTGTTAACACAAAATCCTGAGATTTTTAAAATTTAAGATTTAAAGAAAACATTTTTAAATAGCCCAACTCAATTCCATTATGTTTAATTCGCTCTTCGGGGCATTTAATTTTGATACTGGGACCATACGCCGTACAACATGAGGAAGCAGTACACTCCATGTCCACCGCCGTATGCATGCCATCTTCGGGATGGTTAAAATTATTTTGTATTATTGATTTTATGAATATTGAGTTCTGCTCAACCCGGGGCTAGAGGGCGTGAGCGGTAGCTAGCATATTTCACTACCGCTCATGAACAGTCTCAATCAAACCGAGACTGCAATATTTCGTATGTGTCATGCTCGACCGTTTCCAAAGGTTCATTATCATACTCCTTTTTTATGTTCACACTTTTTTTAAAGCACAAATTTAAATTATAGAAAATAATAGATTAGCATACTTCAACACAAATAGTTTTAAGGGAGGACTCTATAATTCGATTAGAAAGACTTGGTTAAATTCTTGTCACAACTGTTTTCTTATGGAAGTGCACTTAATTTAATACACATATGCCTGCTAAATGCAAATACAGTCTTCATAACTCTAAAACAAATTCTAATCATCGTAGCTGTTATAGTGATACACCACCTAAGGATTTGCTAGTTCCTCACACTTGCTATTTCAATTAGCTTGACAAATTAAAGAAGCCACAGATATGCACACGTTATGTCACTGAAGAAACTAATGATATCCTTAGGTGTTAATTTTATATTCAGACAGTGCTTACATGGACGATCCCCATTAATTCGACATTTGCAAATACTCTCCGACTAGGGAACGCAACAGGACAAATTCGGCAAATAGCTGATAAACTGTGAGAATATAGCTGTTATATCATGAACATTTTGTTTCGATGAAAAATCCGGAGATTGTACACTTAAATTCGGAGATACGGAAAGCGACTGAAAAATCCGGAGATTTGGCAGGCCTGGTAGTAGTTCCTGGGTTATGATCCGGAAAATAATTATAAGTATAAACTTACAAAGGGCATGACTCTATTTTGAATGAAGATAGAGCTATGAGCCTCAAGTAACATTAAGTGAAGTTTCACTGCAGTACCATGAGTAGTTTATGGGTTATGCTCCGCTCCGGACAATAATTAAACGTATAACATTACATACGGTATTAACTCTTTGATAGAGTCATGCTGGTTATGCATAGCACTTCCTTGTTCAGTTATCGTGTTTGAATTTGAATTGCAGTCCCATAAGTAGTTCTAGAGTTATGCTCCGGACAAGATCTCTGGATGGACTTATAAATCGGCAACCATCTTACCTGTTGATTTCCTCCAAACACGCATAGGAGTCAATGCGATAGTAAGAGTAGAACGAGCTCCCGGATGCATATATTTCCGCCCCTCCCCCAGAATCCAACATTATGTTTATACAGTGACCATGACCCGAGGAAGTAATTTAAAATGTTCCGACGATATCACAAGATAGTTGAACACACATTTGTCTCTTAAGTTAATAGCTTTAAAGACAGTAAGTGGAAACCATCTTCCAATTTATAGAAACAGTTATGTTAGACCGTAAACGAAAATTAACTTAATGAACTAAAACAATGGTTCTATGTAAAGTATTTGAGCTTGACCAAAGCAACCTTGGAGACAAATGGTATCAAAGGATCTTGGAATCCACCTTTAAACCAAGATGTTTTTATCTGAAGATTTGTTTCTTTTTCATCTAATAGAGACACTGGTAACCTTGACCAGAGTAACCTTTAAAGCAATATCAAGCCTCATATCCATATGTTTAGGAACATGTCTGACATGTCCTCTTCTTACATTTCTAACGATATTATGACAAACACATATTGTTTTTTCTATTTGAAGTAACGCTAACACTGACCTTGACCAAATGAAATGATGATCGATCAAAAACCTCGTTATACAATGGGAAATATACAATATTATCGGATTTACTGTTTGGAAACCTTGTAAAATTATGTTTAAGATGTCATAGTAAGAACAGAAATTACAAATGGTCGTACTGTCTCAATTTTCCAGAATTAACAAGAAACAGGTTGTTTGTTTCCATGTTGCTTTAACACATGTAAATAAATACTGAAAAGTGGATCCCTTGGAAGCAACAAACACAAAAACAAGAGATAAAAGTAGCAAACTCGGTTTTATTGAGTCTGTTCAAGGTTATATATGAAGGCCGAATTGTTTTGTGGTGGGGGCAGACCACCTACTTTTCCTGGTAGAACCAGTACTGTACACCTCCCGCCATCCGTAAGAATCGATACTTCCTCACTTACAAGCCGAGCCCCCAGTGAGATTCCAACCCGCAGCAGTGAGAGGCGTAGGTTTACAACGTAACGTCGTTAACCATTCGGCCACGGAGACGCATTTAAACAGATCTGTAATGTTAGCCTCTACACTACCGACTTACATTCGGTACATATAAAAACGTAACAGGATTAATTTTCGATTATTTTTAGTCCGCTGTTATTTTGTTTTTCAAATCTAGATTGTATTTTATGTTAGTACATAAGTATATTTGTCCCATCGGTTAACATGGCGACAAATAGTTTGATTTGATAAGATCTGATCTGATTCTTCCAGTTAAAACATATTTTGCACGAGGAATTTTTACATCACTAAAAATTCAAATGTAACGAGCTGCCGAGTGTACTACGAAATAACAATGCATTACTTGTAAAACACCACGTGCTATAGATGGAAGTGTGAAGAGAAATATAATAAATACTGAAAAGGACATCCTTTGGAAGCAACAAACGCGAACACGAGATAAAAGTAGCAGACTCGGTTTTATTGAGACTGTCCATGAGGGGTATAAACTTCATATTCACGTAAATAGCGTTACAAATACAGACACTCGGCTATGTCTTGTCTTTATTTCGGATTCGTGCTTTCACCAGCTCATGGCGAATTTGTGTATTTAATTTACGTATTCACCTGAATGCAGGACACCACATCCCAGGACTGGAACTCTCGACGTTCTGATTAAGTCAGACGTACCATCACTGAGCTATATAGCTTCTTGTTTAGTACTATCCATCACAATGGAAAATAACTTTACATTGTACAACGCGCCTCAAGATGTATTATAATTATAGTTCATCATGTCGCACATGTAAATTAACATTGTGTCGTTTAAAACAATACCGTATAAAAATCGAACTCGGATTCGTTCGCAAGACAACTTCATTTTGTTGTGTAATGCCTACTTAGTGTTAAGAATCTTACAAAGTATCGACAAATATCGGTAGTGTAGTGGTTATCACCCCCACCATGTGCATTTTTTAAGAGTAATTTGGGGCCGAACTTTCCCCTCCTCAAAAAGTATGTTTTCCCCAGGGCTTTATATACAGGGATATGACACGACAGTACAAAAGCTGTTTTCAACTGAAACACTTGTCGTCAAGGTAAGTTTATTGATTATGCGCTACATTTATCGATTTTTTACTACGCTTATCGTGGCGGTATGCGAGAGGCCTCAATATACGTACCACCCATCTACATTGCAAACGGACATGATGTATCCATGTTTTACTAAATTATTATATATTTTATATTGCCAGAAAGCCATATAAATAACCTTTCTAATGGTGTAATTTTATTCCAAATAACTGTTAAATAAATAGGCAAAATCTCGAGTTGGAACTGAAATATATCGCTTTTTTTCTTTTCTTAAAGTGTTTTCGCATATCACCGTGTGTTTATTGGTTTGGTCATCAAACATTTATTGTTTAATGCATATTTAAATAAGATGCACGATTAGAAAGCCAAATAAATAACCTTTTTAATGTTGTAACTTTATTCCAAATAACGGTTAAATAAATAGGCAACATCTCGAGTTGGAACTGAAATATATCGCTTTTTTCTTTTTTTAAAGTGATTTCGCACATCACCGTGTGTTTATTGGTCTGGTCATCAAACTTTTCTTAAAGTTTATTATTTAATACATATTTAAATAAGATGCATGGTTAGAAAGCCAAATAAATAACATTTCTATTGATTTGTAATTTCAAACAATTTCTTCAAAGGTTAAAATGGACGAGGAGATCTAAAATTAAAGCGTTGCCGCAATCAACAGGCGGTTCATTTGTTGTCTAAATAATGTTTATGGGGATAACAATACAGTATATTTAAATGATTTAAATGATTTAAGTGAGCAAACTTAAATTATCTTTCTATTTTTTTCTATAGATGTTTGTTAACAACAACTGTTAAAACCTCGATTACATTGTGTGAACAATTAAGAATCTTGTGATTAATGTATTCTATTGGCATAACAATCGATCGAGTAATTAACAAACACACATTTATCAATAAAAGAAGTAAGACCGGCAAACGTGGTAATTAATGATATTTCTAACAACACATTATTATTGGTTGTTTTCTTCTCGGTTTTAAAGTCGGCTGATTGTCTTTTAATCAGCTAAAATTGTTGACAAAATCGAAATGCAGTTATTGTCAAATGCTCTCATTTCAAAGTTGCTCGTTCACATGTGTGTGTGTTCGCATTCAAATATGGCATACGGGAAAAGCGATTTTGTTACTTTTGATGATCTAGATCTGGATATGTTGTTAGGCGAGTTTACCGCGAGTGAACTTGAAATGTCGGACGATGATGTGGCAACTGTCAGTTCATGTTCTATAAAACAACCCACTTTGCTTAAAGGTGCTTCAAAACCACCTGAACCAAAAACTTATATGTGCGATGAATGCGACAAAATTTATGCTTCAATTTCTGGAATAAGGGGACATCTAAGATCAAAACACGGAAAGCAGGACGTGCGAGCAGGGCTTTATATGAAGGGACTGGTCTCCCACTTTTTAATCCGAATGACTTGTCTTCCGGTTCCGCCATTTTGGAAATTTAATGCAAATGCCAAGAATACAGAATCAAGGTAAGAAAATCGGCTAACATCGATGCATTTTTAATAATTATAGGTTAATCCTTAGTGAAACATAGCTGGTGGGAGTGCTGGGCGCGATGTGCATGCCACCGAACATTCGTATAAAGGGATTTTGCCACCGACAGTTACATTTTAGGGTTGGCTACGGGCCTGGTGTTGTCGGTCAACATTAGGCCATTGTCAGGGGGATTTTAAATACAGTTAACGGACAACATGCAATTTCCAGGAACTGATTAAAACCCTTGTATACATATTGATCGAATGACCGACCATGAACCAAATATCCCAATGTCGACAAGTAAGATAATCAAAAAAGAGAAGGGCAAACACAGCTGTCTAACTGCCAAGGTTCAGTGGGAACATATCACTGAGAATTTGGGCTTAACTGGTTGCTACTGTCACTGCATTTTTGCATGTAAATAAATTATGGTATTTCTGAAAATGAAAAAAATATATGAAAATACAGAATATTGGTGATCGTTTTTTCCCATATAAAACCAATGCAACCCATCAAAACCTCATTTAGAGCTATCTTTACTATACCAGCTTTCATTTGCAGAAATAAATAGAAAAAAAGTATTTAATATAAGTGCATGAAAAGGTGTATTATATCACACTTGCAAAATCTTGTTTCGTACGTTTTTAACAAAAACTTGTATTTTCATCGGACTAAAAAAGAGTCAAGTTAACTGTTTACAGAAATATGAATCAACGCAAAGTTTAATTTAAACCCTGTTTCATGAAAATATCGTTAAAATATTGTAGTATATCGCTTGTAAAGGTACCTGTAGATGTGTAACACTTTGCCACTTCAGCGATTTCAGACGCCATTACACGGTAATGTTACCAAAAGAACCCGTTACTAGTAAACAAACTCCCGTCAATTAACACCTAAATCGATATCGATTCAAAAACAAAAGTACATACAATTAAAGAGAAACAGTTTATGTTTAAGATTTCACTAAGGATTAACCTATAATTATTAAAAATGCATCGATGTTAGCCGATTTTCTTACCTTGATTTCTCTCTGTATTCTTGGCATTTGCAGTAAATTTCCAAAATGGCGGAACCGGAAGACAAGTGTTTCGGTTTTAAAAGTGGGAGACCAGTCCCTTCATATAAAGCCCTGGTTTTCCCCTTTTGTGAGAAAAATTCCTGTCAAAAAAAAAAATGTTTCTTAGTTGACCATCCATTATATGTCCATCAAACATGCATGTTCTTGATGTGAATTTAATATTAAATGAAAGATTGAGACTTAATACATATAATAAATACTATATTTTTTCTTTTATTTTAACATTGTCAAAATTCCCCCTTTTTCCAATTCACGTCTAATTCCCCCCCCCCCCCCCCCCCCCCCCTCTAAAGGATCAAGGCCCCCTTCCCCCAAAAGTAAAAAAAGACACTGCCCACTGACCTGTTCATTACCAACATGCGTGGGTAATGAAGCACTTGCGCGTAAGGACAATATTACTCAAAGATGTTTATACTCTGATCTTGCGTCCACTTTAAAATCAACTAGATACAATCAATAAGGCTTTTGGAAATAAGGTAGTAATCTAGAACACTAATGTAACCCGTTTGACTTAACTACGTATACTCTCCAATCCCTCTGTCTTAACCAAACCGTCCGTTTACATTATACAAACAATTCAAGTAAATCTTTTCCAAGTTTGTTATTTTTTTCGTCACATGATGATCTTTTAATACCAATAAATATCTTTTGTATATCTTCATATTCAATCTTAATATAGTGTATACATATTTAAATCTATTTCTAAATCAATGTTATGCTTTAACTGGTCAAAACTGTTCTTTCTTCCATTACAATAATCTAATATCAGGAGTGTAACAAATGTTTAAACTACGGATATGCTTTTTGTATTGATTAGTACAGCAAAAAGAGTTATTCGATCAATCTCAAATGATTACTTGCAATGCTGTATACTTTAATACTTGTAACATGTGTAATGAAAAATCATTTATTGAGATGTATTAAATTGGAAATCCAAACGTTATCAAATAATACTTAACAAAGAAAACAATCATGAAAATCAGAAAAAAATAAATTGTTTTGGCATAATAGGAATAACATTTTAAGTCAATGTATCCCGGCTTATCACATGAGAATGAAAAAATATGGCTCTGTTTCTTTCTGATAATGCTAGAAGATGTGAAAAAACCCAGTGTTTTTACTTCCCATAAATATGTTAATTTCAAAAAGCTGTGTTATGTTAACGTGAACTGTATTATTACATGACAATCACATACATGTTCTGCCGGAATGGAGAGAACTTTAACTTATGTTGTAACAACTTGTAGTTCAGTCCATGTACGTATACTGTACAACATATAGTCTACAATGACAATGTCAATGAACTATTATTACACATAAATAGTTAATGAGATCTAAATAAGAAGTTCATACCTTGGCGTTGAATATATGCGTATATTGTTTGATTCGATCAATATTCCAATTCACCAAAACTACCATCAGTTATCTCTTGTTGAAGAATATATAACAAACACATATATCGACAATATCAATTTGTAAATGGAGAAATGTATACAAAGGGAGGTAACTACACTATCTGAGGTGTTCACGTAAAATGTATAACTAAGGGAGGTAACTGCACTGACGCGTTCAAATATTATGATCATAAAATAGCCTTTTGCATTGCGCTCAATGGGCTGATTTTCATCGGCCTGACTCCGTTCACGTTATGTATAACTACTGGAGGTAACTACACTAGTTAACGTGTTCACGTATATATGTATAACTAAGGGAGGTAACTGCACTGACGCGTTTATATATATTATGACCATAAAATAATAGCTTTAACTGCACTGTTATGACTTAAATTGAATTAGGTTTTACGGCACACCGAAACTATAAGGTTATATGTCACCAACATGAGTCACCCCCTTCATTAACATCGAGATAAAACTATGCGGAATGGACCTAGAACCTTCTCACCTGCAAAACTGCAGCATTGTGCATATTCTGTTGTTAACACATCATTTTTCGCTGGAGCCAATATCATTCTTTTCAGCTACCATTCAAGTATATTTTATTAATTGTAAAAGACCATGACACTATTGACTGTGTTTAGATGCGATGTCTTTCATACATTACTGTCCGCCTAACATCAACATCAAAACATAAAATATTACTAACATGTTACTTGATGATTGCATACTATTTTCACACAATTTCGTAGAATTCATTTAAATACAAATGAGTGTGTTGTGTTGCACAAAAATAAATTCAATCTATTTGGTGTGCAGATGTTTACAGTTAAAGACAAAGTGTGCTTCATTATCTTGATGTACAAGATATTTGCTAACGAAACAGAAGTTTTGGAGAGAAAAAAACATGTATTCGTAGAAATATTTTTCCTTTTTTTTTTCGAAATGTCTCCTTTTACCAATAAAATCTCTCCTTGGCTATACAAGGCAGTACACTTAATAACATGTATTCCAATATTTTATCGAGTAACTAATATACTTACCTTCATATATCTCAAAAACATGTCATCGACATATTATTGTTTAAGGTGAATTATGTTTGGAGAAGGAAGTTCAAACTCCGTACCAAATTTAAAGTTGTTCGGCTTATACTGTTTCCTATCTGGCTTAGCTGTCAGGTGTTTATTCGAATAAAAGATATATATATGAACAGTAATTTTATTTGAATTTTTATTTTATGTTTAATGGAATTTTATTTAAATGTAAAACGTCATAGAATTGCCTTCATGTATAAAGACGTACCTGTATAAAGACGTACATGTATAAAGACGACCACGTCACGTTGGATGTTATATTCTTAGAGAACGTTTGACACAGAATACTGACTTTTAGCTGAAGCACTGGAGGTTTTTTATGTTTCCTTAACTACCTATATGTGCATGTATATATATCAAACTACAAACCTTAAATAACCCCAGGTGTAAATATATATGCACAGAGAGAACACATTCCAGTGCAATGCGTATTTTGATGTCGAGTTAATCCTTGCAAAATTCAGGTCGACCGGAAATTCAAGATGGCCGCCATAGCTAAAAATATATATTATAAATGCAATTTTGTGGCGACAACTTCTCAAAAACTGTGATATTTAATTGGAACATTTACCAAAAATACTGGTGCGATCTACTTGATTCTAACCAAGATTCATTTCGATGCCATGTCAAATATGGCCGCCAGTGGCCATCTCTGTTTACATAGAGTAATATAGGAACAATTGTGGCCACTACTCCTCTGAAATTACTCGACGGATTTTCATGAAACTTCAAAGGAAGGTTGCTCATGCTGTCTAGTTGATTCTAGCAAAATTGCAGGTCGTACAGAAGTTCGTGATGGCCGCCATGGCTAAATATATATATATATATTTTTATAGCAACTACTTCTTGAAAAATATAAGTGATATTGATATGGGACTTTTTCTAAAATGATCAGCATTACATGATGTTGGTCCTTGTTGAACATTATTTTGATTCGACATTAAACATGGCTGCCATAGGTCATCTTTGTTTACATAGAGTTATATAATACAATTTTGTAGCGACTACTCCTCTAAAACTACTTGGCAGATTTTTATGAAACTTTACAGGAATGCTGATCTAGCTATCAAAACCTATCAGTAGAGCTTCAAGGTCAATGACCTATAGTTTATAAAAGCACATGATCTTCCGATCTTAATGTTACTTTTGTGCCATAACGGTTGAGTTAAGAAAAACCTCAAGTAAGATGTTAATACTTGTGTAAACATCCTTCCAGAAAGGATTGCATAGTTCTTGCAAGTTTTTCTTTACATAATCATTACCGAAAATAAATACCATATTGGTGGTGAATGGGTAAATATGTTTATGGATTATATGTTGTTTTTTGCAACAGTGTCACCGGGTCCTCAGGTGGATTTGCCACGGTTAGTAGTTAGTACAGGTAGTTTATGCATTACCCTTCTTCTTCAAATGCATATAATAGTTTTCAATTGCATATGCATACTTCTTTATTGTGATTTGTGTGGTTGGGGTAATTCAAACTCTGTTTAACATCGTTAAAATAGACATAAATTGCAATTAAAAAGCTTTGAAATAGACATCTAATTGTATTTTGTGTTTGCATGTATTAACTATTGCGTCGTGTCTGTATTATATGTGTAATACAAATTCAACATGTTTTAATCATAATACATATAGAATAATGCATACATCTAACATTGGACTTACAAAAAGCGACTGTGGACTTTGGAGTGTGTGCAGTATGAATATATCAGACAATTAAAATAATAGTGATGTTTCAATTATTTTGAGGAAGACTTATACTTCCTGTTCTATGCGTGTATCCTCTGTTCAGGCTTGCTGATCTTACATATGCAAGCAAAGGCATGAACGTTGCATAGTACATACATTCATTAATGATCTATCTAAACAATCCCTTATTCATGATATAATAATTAAATCATCGTAGAAAAGTTGTGAATTACTGATTCTTTCAATTTTATACATATAATGTTAAAAAAAATAAGTATTAATCTTAATTAATAAAATATGTGTCAATAGTGGGTGGGGTAATTTGACCTTGAAACTTTAAGCAAAAAAGTGATTTTAAGCAGAATGCAATGCTGAAACAAAGCTTATTCATTCGGTATTAAACTAATACGAATTATAAACTTAATTGCATATTAAGCGAAATTGAGCGAACGTCTCAATGACGTTGGTGATCCATTAACATGTGTAAAATATCGATGTTTGCCTTAAAAGAGGTGCTCGATCCAATTAATCAGTTATTGGGTTTGTTACTGACCCCCTAAAGAAATATGTGGGGTCAGTCAGATATATAGAGGGACTCTGATGTTGCCTCGCCCTCTAAAATTCTTACTGACCCCACATATTTCTGTAGCGGGTCAGTAACAACCCCAATAACTAAATTAATGTTAAATTATGTATTCATGCATTTTGTGTAAAAGATATGCATTTGTATATTTTCAAATATGCATATATACTGTCGAATATGCATACTTTGGTATATTACGTATATATATGCATCAATATTAAATATGCACCATTATGTATTTTATATAGAACTGTAGCAATATATTATCAATTATGCATTATTATACATTTCATTTATATACCTGTATCAGCTTAATTTTAATCATGCGCTATTTTGTGTTTCTTATTAGTATTTTCTCATGTATACACCTTTGTGCGGATACTCACTCATATATATACCACACACACGCATACACATATTATTTACATATATATGCACATAGGATTTTTCTAGGTTATTGCAGGCATTTAGTATGTCTATGATGAAGCTGTATTAACTGTAAGAAAAAGTATGGATTAATTTTTTTTTTGGAAATGAAATTTAATACAAAAACATTTTCTAGAACTTACAATAGAAAGGAAAACAATTGTAACGAAAAAGATTGAGAAGAAGACAATAGTGTTTTACTATGTCGATTGTTGTGGTGTCCCTTTATTTTGGAGTATTTCATTGAGGTTTAGTAAAATCAAATAAGTCTGTATCTATAGGCCTATTTTACCAATGTTTAAATATCGACTCCACATGGCTTCAAATCGTGCAACTTTTACATTTGTATATGCTATCCAATTAATAGCTATTTTCGTGAAATTATAGTAAAAGTAAACTTTAATGCGATAAAAAGTAACAATAAAATAGACATCTGTTTGTCCTTCCGTCCGTCCTTTCTCATGTTTGTTTGTCCGTACGTCCCTCTGTCAGTCTGACTTACTGGCTGTCGAAATGTCCTACTTGAAGAAGCGGTGGGGAAAAAATGACTACAAAAAAAATACGGTGGCGGTGACCGGGATGAGGTGCAAATCTAACCTTCGACCTCTGGACTTGAAAGTCAGTTTCAATTTTCAACATAAGATTATGACCCTGACCTGGATGGTGTACGCGCACATCGTTTCGTTTAATGGTGAATTAATAGTTTAACTCAAGATACGTTTTATAAGTTAAGGCCAAACTTGACTAGTTCCTCTAATATTGCATTAAAAGCCTAACCACTATTTTCGTGATATCTATTACCTTTAGGAATATGTTGTCGGGCCCGGTAGCGCAGTCGGTAGCGCGTTGATTGTAAATCCGGATGTCGCGGGTTCGATCATATCTCCGTCCGATATTCGGCACCTCTTTTCATCACCCGTTGTCGGTGTATCAAAGAAGTTTGCATGAGCATATGCCTCTACGGTTTCCAACTTCCTTCGCAGAGTTGTCTTTTCTTGCTAAACAGCCGTCAATTTAAATTGACCTTTTGAGTGCAACGGTACATGCGCAGTGAAGCAGTCTATCGGGCATTTAGACCAAGGTAGTCCCATAACCCAGACAGTTTCCAGACGTGAAAAGTTTTGACCAGAACCCGGCTCAAACTCATGTTTGTGATGTTAAAGTGATTACAAACCAACAGTCTAAAACTTTCTTAACACAAGTGTGAAAGATTCATTTTTGTTAAAAATCGCCAAAAGGCCCGAACGCATTTGTGACATTTGCAAAATGTGAAGAATGCGACCGTATTCTTCACATATGTGTTTCTATACATTCTATACATGTAATGTGTGAAGAATGAGTTCTGTTAAAAATGAGGTACAACAAAGCATGTATAATGTATAAACTTATGAACATATGTATAATGTATAAACTAATAAACATATGTTTAATGTATAAACTAATAAACATATGTATAATGTATAAACTTATGAAAATTATGTAATGTATAAACTAATAAACATATGTATAATGTATAAACTTATGAACATATGCATAATGTATAAAATACTAAACATATGTATAATGTATAAACTTATGAACATATGTATAATGTATAAACTAATAAACATATGTATGATGTATAAACTAATACACATATGTATAATGTATAAACTAATAAACATATGTATAATGTATATACTTATGAACATATGTATGTTGTATAAACTAATAAACATATGTATAATGTATAAACTAATAAACATATGAATAATGTATAAACATATGAAAATATGTATAATGTATAAACTAATAAACATGTGTATAATATATAAACGTATGAACATATGTAAACTGTATAAACTAATAAACATACGTATAATGTATAAACTAATAAACATATGTATAATGTATAAACTTATGAACATATGCATGATGTATAAACTAATAAACATATGTATAATGTAAAATACTATTGTAACTAATATTATACCAATAAAAGCTCAGACAAGTTTGAATTTTATGCATTGTGTGACTCACACCAATTCCTCTAATCACAAGCCACCTCCCCCACCCTTCCCCATGTTTTATTTTATGAAGTTATATTGATCAGTGAAGAAACCTTTAAACTAATTGATTAACAACCGGTTGGGATAGGATTGCATACTACTGTGTCAAGCAAGGTTTTTATACATAAATAACTAGTTTTCGCTTATTTACTTTAGATTGATAGAGCATATAGAAACCTTTCCAATACATTCCTCTCAGATTCTGAAAGGTTGGATTTGCGTTCAGGTCACGGGGTCAAAATCCCAGAGTACTGTTACTATAAACAGAAGCATGTATTCCTCTCTATATATTAAGCTTAGTTATTCAGTTGAAAGTACATTAGTGTATATCTCTGGCTGTAGGAAGGTTGGTATACATTAATGTATATCTCTGGCTGTAGGAAGGTTGGTATACATTAATGTATATCTCTGGCTGTAGGAAGGTTGGTATACATTAATGTATATCTCTGGCTGTAGGAAGTTTGGTATACATTAATGTATATCTCTGGCTGTAGGAAGGTTGGTATACATTAATGTATATCTCTGACTGTATGAAGGTTGTTATACATTAATGTATATCTCTGGCTGTAGGAAGGTTGGTATACATTAATGTATATCTCTGGCTGTAGAGACGTTGGTATACATTAATGAATATCTCTGGCTGTATGAAGGTTGGTATACATAAATGTATATCTCCGGCTGTATGAAGGTTGGTATACATAAATGTATATCTCTGGCTGTAGGGAGGTTGGTATACATTAATATATATCTCTGGCTGTAGAAAGGTTGGTATACATTAATATATATCTCTCGCTGTAGGAAGGTTGGTATACATTAATGTATATCTCTGGCTGTATGAAGGTTGGTATACAGTAATGTATATCTCGGGCTGTATGAAGTTTGGTATACATTAATATATAGCTCTGGCTGTAGGAAGGATGGTATACATTAATGTATATCTCTGACTGTAAGAAGGTTGGTATACATTTGAAGGAAGACACTCTGTAGCATTAATATGACGATTCATAACAGATCTGATTGTGTATTATATCGGTAGAAACATATTTCTTGTATACCGGACAAGGATATCCGTCATTTTACCGGGGCTAGATATTTTTATCTCACCCTAGGGTCGAGATAAAATTCACGCGCACTAACATCCGGTATGCAGGAAAACATGCAAAACGTTAGTAGCTTATACCTCGGGTAGGCGGTAGCTCTATTGTCAACACTTTTTGTGTTTGTGATGTCGTTTGCATTTATTATTGCTTTTGCCTTCTTGTTTGTCTGTTTGCGTGTTTGTTTCTGTGTTTTGTGGTTTACTGTCCTCCTTGAATGCTACTTTCCCTGTCCGATATTTTTATATTTCTTTTCTTGGAATATAAGAATCTATCATGGGTATCCGGTGAAGATAAGGAATTTCAGCCCGAGGTATAAGTGTTTTCAAAAACACTTATACCGAGGGTTTGAATTTCCTATCTGAACCGAATACCCATGATATATTCTTTTTCTTGCGTATTAGAGACATGTTGTTCGTTGACGCCGCCAGCTACTAACGTTTTGCATGTGTTCCTGCATACCGGATGTTGGCGCGCGTGAATTTTATCTCGACCGTAGGGTGAGATGGAAATATCTAGCACCGGTAAAATGACGGATATCCTTGTCCGATATGCAAGAATTACCTATCTTCACCGGATACCCAAGAAAGATTAATATAATCCCACACGTCAAGAATAATGTACGTGGAGATAACAGCATAATCGTTATACTGACACTATGAGGTAGTTACCTTCGTGGTGTGTACAGTATACCGGATTGTAATGTGTAGTGCATGAATGGACATAATCCCACACGTCAAGAATAATGTACGTGGAGATAACAGCATAATCGTTATACTGACACTATGAGGTAGTTACCTTCGTGGTGTGTACAGTATACCGGATTGTAATGTGTAGTGCATGAATGGACATTCGCGTATATGAAGTACAATATTAACTGTAGTATTGCTAATTAAGTAGGTTTGTAAGCGCGTTACTACTGTCTCGTCGCAGGCGCATAGCTAGCTTTTATGGCGATACCGTTAGAGAGTCCGCTTCGCTTGCAATCGTGGGCATTCCGAGTTCAAACCCCGCGGAGTTTTCTAATGTTTAAGGTCATATATGACGGGCGGATGGTGAGGGGTTGTTGTGGTAAAGGCAGACGACCCAATGCTTCCTAGGTAGAACGAGTACTGTTTAAATCCGTAAAAATCGACAATTTCTGAAAAGTTTAGGTCTCAGCGGGAGTCGCACCCGCAGCGATGAGATGCGAAAGGTTTACAACGGAATACCTGAGAGAAGTTATTCAAATGTCAGGTATGTGATAACGGGTTTACGCAATCATCACCTCTTAGAGAATGTTTACAACGCAATTCCTGAAAGAATTATTCAACTGTCAGGAAATATGTGATAACGTGTTTACCCAATCATCACATCTCACACTACACATGCGTATACATGGAGGTGAAATAATTCAGACGACATGTGTTTGACATTACAGTACAGTTAATATACTGATATGATCGTTGTAACTTTTGCTGCCTTTGTTTCATTGATTAATTACATCTAGTTATTACCGAGTATTTGATCATACACTGGAACAACCTCGTCGATTTCCGTTACCGGATGTTTTCAACAGTTACGTAAATCGATTCACCGAAATGTTTCCCAAACAAGTGATGCTGTCGGTCTTAATTTGCATACGATATTGATGTCATGGCTTTATTACACGTCCGTGTGTTATATGATGCATGGAGAAATAATAATCCAAAACTAAAATAAAGTCAACAATTGCAAAAGCCGCAACTGAGTCTGTTCATGAGAGGTAATGTATGAAGCAACACCCCCAAACGCCCACTAGCTCCGACTTAAGCGGAGCATACTAGTACGGTTTCAGATAATCACGGTGACAAAAGTATATTATTTGATGGTTATTGAGAACAAAGTATACAACTTTACACATGGTACAACATATTGAACTGTTAAATATCTACAGACTAAGCACAGTGAATACAGTCGTACATGTAAACACAATCGAACAACATACATCATAATGTATTCCTAATGTGTTATACTATTTTTAAAATTATATAAATTACATTGTTGGATTTTACTTTTAAAAGTTTGATTGTCCCGAGATTTGTTTAGACTAGCCCCACGACGGACAACCATTTATGAAAAAGAGACTAGCCCGGATCCAGACTGGACTAGCCCCAGGTGTCAGGCTATCCTATTATTGGAACATTAAACTGGTAGAGAAGTGGTGAATTTAACCAAAAAACATATGTCAGGTCATTCACATTGTACTACTGCTGACAGGACACGCTGCTATCGGCGAGATGTGTGTAGTTCTATATCTACATGGCTTTTGGTGTCCGTGACATTAATCAAAAACTTGAATGTAACTCATGATTGCAATTAATGAAGTACGAGAAGTAGATCAAGGCCATTCAGTGACCTACCTTTGGTAAGAATATACTGCTGTCATGGAGATGTACGCGTGTGTGAAGTTTGAACGCTTTACAGTATCTGGGAAGTGGAGTTGCATTTAAAACTTAAATGAAAACGAAATTGCCAACAATTTATTACAAAACAACAATTAACAAAAGCGCCAACTAACGGGGCATTATACGTACGCCCGCTTTCTGAAGTTGTTATGCTAAAAGCATTTCCTAGGCGATAGGTCAATATAACCCTTACCGTTGACCTTTTAACAAAAACAACTGATAGAGGATGTTGTTTAACCAAGAGCACTATATGTATAACGTTTCAAGACTGTATATCAAATATTCGTGAATAACAGCTGGGAAGGAATTTGTCATGATCAGGTCACAGTGACCTTGACATCTGACCTACTAAGCTATAACTTCATAGATATTGTTGTTTTAACTTGGATCCTATTTTTTCAATAATTGTAGGTCTAATAGTTACAAGTTTCAGAGAGGATTCAGTCATTGTCAGTTCAATGTGACCTTGATGACCTGCTGAACCCAAAAGTAATAGGCTTTCTCCTCTAACCAAGGACAATGCACCTATGAAGTTTAATACGTGTGGGTATCATATTTCCGGGATTGTCATTTGCAATGTGTATGTCCATATGAAGACATGTGTGACCTTTACCTTTGACCAACTAAGCCTAAAAGTGATAGGGTTTCTCCTCTCACCAAGGGCAATTTATCTACAAAGTTTCATTAGTGTGGGTATTATACTCCTGTTATCACTTTGAATATAAACTGGTAACTTGACCTTTGACCTAGTGACCCCAAAAGCAAAAGGGTTTCTCCTCTGACTAAACGCAATGCATCTTTGAAGTTTCATGAGTGCAAGGGTTGTGGTTGCACAGTTATTTGGCGGAATGCATATTTCCAAATAAGGTCATACAAGGCCATGATGTCCTTGATATTTGGCCTACTGACCCCAAAAACAATATAAGGTCTTTCTCATGCCAGTGTCAATGCTGACGTGTTCGTTGGCGGACGGACTATAAACCTTAGAATTACACACACACACGCCAGTGTCAATGCACATACGAAGTGGGGGTCTTATGGTTTTGATGTTATCACGCAGAATGCATATTACAACATAAGTCACAGCGACCTTGACCATTGACCTGCTAACTTCAATGAAATACAATATTGTCTCTTACCAAGGGCAATGTACTCATGAAGTGTCGTGGGTGTAGGTGTTATGGTTTTGAAATTATCCCACAAAATGCCTATTTCCACATAATGTCACGGTGACCTTGACCTTTGACAAAATAACCCAAAATCAAAAGGGTTCCTCCTCTCACCAAACTCAATAAACCTATCAAATTCTTCAGTGTGGGTGATTTAGTTTCGAAGTTATCGCGAAGGATGCCTATTTCCATATAAGGTCATGGTCACCTTGACCATTGCCCACTGAACCATAATCAATAGAGTTCGTCCTCTCACCAAAGGCAATGCACCTACGAAGTTTCATAAGTGTTGGTTTGATGGTTTCGAAGTTATCAGATGGAATGCCTATTTCCAGATAAGGTCATGGTGACCTTGACCTTTGACCTACTAGTCCCAAAAAACTATAGGGTTCCTTCTTTTACGTAGGGCAATGTACCTATGAAGTTTTATGAGGGCAGGTGTTAGGATTTTGAATTTATTGTGCGGAATGCATGATTCCATATAAGGTCTCTTTGACCTTGACATTTGTCCTACTGGCCACAAAAACAATAGGGTACCTCCTCTAAATTAAGGCAATGCACCTATACAGTTTTATGAGCAGGAGTTACGGTTTTGAATTTAATGCGTGGAATGCATATTTCAATATAAGGTCAGTATGACCTTGGCCGTTGACCTATTGAGCCAAAAAGAAATTGGGTGCCTGCTTTCAACAAGGCCGATGAACCTATGAAGCTTTATGAGTGTAGATGTTACGGTTTTGAAGTTACCATGTGGAATTCATAAAAGGTCAGTAACCTTGACATTTGACCCGAATAGGGTTCCTGCTTTCAACAATGATGATTAACCTATGAACCGCTGTTTTGTAGTTGCATATATAATTGTCGTATGATAACGTCGTATGTTTGTATGATGACGTCGATGACGTCATATGCTGACCCTGTCTATTCTGTAAAGCACCGTACAACGGAACTACCGCGTCGATTGTCGTAATTTGGTATTTGTGACGGTTACGGAAATCGACGAGGCAATTTTGGACCACACCACAATTTTGGTCACCGGAAAAGACCGAAATTTATTTGCATAAATATGTATTACACTAGTGTATTAAGATACATATATCATGGCTTTATAACACTCCGACGTCGCAAGTTATTCGATAAATGTGTCAAAAGAAGTAATTAATCTAACAGTCGTTTGGAAATTGAAGTTATTTACAATATTATTAATATTAAATACTGTTGTATATCCGTGTTTCGTCACTTGTTAGCTTGCTTTACCATACATAACATACTGAATATCCATACCAAGTACGCGTCATTCATTCCAGATGTACGGTCACGAGACTGGCTGCATAACATACTGAATAATCAAACAGGTATTCCACACGGAGAACGTGTCATTCATTCCAGATGGAAGGTCACGAGACTGGCTGGATAACATACTGAATAATCAAACATGTATTCCACATCGAGTATGTGTCATTCATTCCTGATGGAAGCTCAAGAGACTGGCTGCATATCATACGTCAAGCATGTTACCTTTTAAATTATCGGCATATATACTGCCACATCAGTATTGATCCTCTCCAAGTATGATATATAAATCTGGATTTAAACTAAAGACATAGTATGTTTCCAACACTGTGTATATCAGTCATCAGAATTGAAGTTTCTGAACCAGCCGGGATTTCACTTTGAGTATATTACAGTTTCCGACATCTCGTACCAACCTAGTCCAACAAGTGACTATATTATCATTTGTATCGGGTTGTATATAAAAATACTATGTTACATGTACAGGGATGCCAGTTCAATCAAATAGTTTGTCATGTATGTATGAACAGTTGACGTTGTACATCTACTCGACGGGAGAGTTATATATGTTGTTGTAAAGGTTACTTCATCTCTTACAATATTGCGGGTATATGAAATCAGTTCATTTGACTAATTCTTTGATCCACAGACTACTCTTACGTGTTACCTCTCCTTCATTAGTCTTCACGGATATTCTAAAGATCAGTTTGTTAAATACTTTGACAAACACACATGTCTTTAATAAATGTAAAGTACTTATATACGTCATGACTGTCCATATGGTCCATATGATACACTTGACCTAAGTGGTTGCTCAGATGCACGGATGCACACATGTCTTTAAAGATGCCGCTAATGACTAAATTGTGACTAAATTCTGCAATGCGTTAGTTTCAAGTATCTGGTGTCTCGTATGTGTGCATACGCATGTCTTTGTAAAGTTTGCTAGACATGGTAAATCGTTTACTGCACACGCTACACTTATACGGTTTTTCACCTGTATGTATAAGCATGTGACTGTTAAGATTGCCTGACGTGGTTAATCCTTTACTGCACACACTACACTTATATGGTTTCTCACTGTATGTTTGTATATATGACTGTTACGGTGGCCTGACTGGGTGAATCCTTTACTGCACACGCTACAGTTATACGGTTTTTCACCTGTATGTATAAGCATGTGATTGTTAAGATCGCCAGACTGGGTGAATCCTTTACTGCACACGCTACACTTATATGGTGTCTCGCCGGTATGTACGCGCAGATGTCTTTTAAGCTTATCTGACCTGGTAAATCCTTTACTACACACGCTACAGTTATATGGTTTCTTACCTGTATGTATGCGCATATGACTGTTAAGATGGCCTGACACAGTAAATCCTTTACTGCACACGCTACATTTATATGGTTTCTCACCTGTATGTATGTGCATATGCCTGTTAAGATTGCCTGACTGGGTAAATCCTTTACTGCACATCATGCACTGGAACGTCAACCGTCCTGTATCAATGTTTATTGAAAGACGATTTTGCCTAATGTTTTGTTGTCGTAATGCGGTTTCTGAAACAAAATAATATGCATACTCAAATTGATATTATGTAATAGTTCAGTGTAATGTATATGCCATAATTAATATCGTCTGCGTGTAACAAGCACATCGATGGAACCGATAGATACGTTGTTTGAAGTTACATGAAGTTCTATCAGTTGACATAAAGTATACAGTTAAAACTGTACAGAATAAAAAATGTATGTAGATCTTCTCAAATGGAGCTCAAAAGCAATAACATACAATTGCGTATCCATTAAAACAAGATATCGGGACCTGCCGGACGGACGTACAGACAGACGTGCAGACAGACGGAGACAGACAGTTAGATTGCTCAATTCCTTCTATCATTGTTTGAAGTTTCAATGCAGTCCCATTAGTAGTTTTCTAGTTATGATTTTATTGCGATCACAGTCATTTTCTTTTTTTAGTTATGCCCCGAACACAAATTGTAATTATGAGAATATAATTACAAAGGGTAATAGTTATCTGCACTTCCACTCATTGCCCTCCATCATTGTGTGAAGTTCAGGCCTGCCAAAACTGTTTAACTCAAAATCCTGAGATTTTTAAAATTTAAGATTGAAAGCAAACATTTTTAAATAGACATTTGGAGCGCACAACTTGATTTTCGCACTTATTTTTTTAATTCTCAGACTTTATTTTCACTTTTGTTATTAAATCACAAATTTAAATTATAGAAAATAATAGATTAGTATACTAAAACGAAAATAGTTTTACGGGGGAATTGACATATTCAAAAAAGTTAAGGGTACGCATATGAACTATATATATTTGTAAATTTGAAGATATTTGCGATTTGAATCTGAAATTTGTTTTGCCGTTATTTAAAAATGTTTTTAATCATAACGTCTCAATTATAGCTATGTTTGACGTTTTTCATAAAAGTCCTATTGTACTGAGTTTTCAACGTTTTTGACATTTTTAGAGTGTGAGGCTAGTCACATGTAATTACTTTTAATATCAACTATTTGTCTTGATGAGACCTTTCAATTGATATATAATTATTTCATTAATATTAAGGCGTAAAATAAACTTTATATATTTTCCCATTTTTTTCACCGATTTGTTACCGTGACATTTTAAGAAAAAACAAAGTTAAGCCTTTTAAGATAAAAGGCTTAACTTTGTTTTTCCTTAAACGGCTTCATAAAAAAATGAACAAGATGTTTTAGGGAAGTAAAATTTGCTAGTCATCGGAATATTTTTTATGTATTCTTGTTATTAACCATAATACCCTTACGAAAAAGGCGTCTCTGTCGACGTCGCGTCGTAAATATAATATGTGGACGACTAACGACGTTGACGCAAACATTGGAAACAAACACTGGTACCCTAAATGATAATGATAAATACTGCTTCCTATTTTCTACTTCTTTTTCCGCCCGTTTTTCTTTTTCTTCTTTTCTAGAGTTTATGTGAAAACTCTAAATTTAATTTATTTTCATGCTTCATGTTTGATTCGCTCGAATCTCAAATTACCGCAATAACTATGGTCATATGACGTATTTGATATATCTCTAGGGTAAAACAATAAGTTCAAGTTCATTTAAAAGTGTGTTTAATGTATATACAATTTCCAGGCAGCCGTCATGCAATCATGCTGAATATCATAAGATATATATGTTTTTTTATTAAACATGTTACTGTTAACGTAACATCAGTATTTTCTTCCAAGAAACTTTAATTATAACGCACATCATTATTGGCATATATTTCAGGGTAGAATATAAAAAAGTCAAGTTAAAGTAATAACAAAATAATTAATAACACAAACGCGAACTTTATAAACATGATTGCTACCGTTTTTCTATCAACATGGAATACTCTAGATAAACAAGAGGGCTAAGATGGCCCTAAATCGATCACATGAGTAATGGCACATTATCGAACTTCTTTGAAATCTTATGGTCATATACAATATGTGCATGTTTGTTTAAGATTGTTCAAGCATGGCAAATCATTTTAAAAGAAAAATTGTTGAAATCTGTCCACCGCTACTTGAGAAGAAGATTGTTTAAGGTGAAAGAGTGATCCCAATAGATCATCTTGAGCCTTCGGCTCAGGTGATCTAAAAAAAACATTTACCAATATATAACTCACACACTAAGATCATACGTAGTACAGCTTTGCTAAATTGACATTAATCGAAACGATGCTCATTGCATACTTGAATTAAAATGTGTGTAAATATATCAATGAACCGTCATAAAACACCCAAAACAGCAGCACACAACTGAAGTAAAAAAGCAGCACACAACTGAAGTGTTATACATCTATTAAAACAAAACACAGTTACTGTCATTATAACTCACGTTATTCAGAATATAACATAATCATCAAACACACAATTATTGTTTATCATTAGGTCATCAAATACTAACTATTTTGTCCTAGCGACATTGTCGTGAAAACATACACCTCTACTAATCGAAATATGACATTCCAAAACGGCCCGAAGTAAACACGCACACAACCGAGTTTACAAACATAACAAGGTAGAACATTCAGACTTTACCAAACTGTTGATTCATTATCCCTGATGTCCGTTCACTCTCTTAACACAAGCTTTTCAAAATGATGTACAGTTGCATTGATGATTCTTCTTCCATGAACTGTAATATGCCTTTTCTTAATGCTAGGTACATATTTAGTTAAAATATCTTCCTTTTGTTTCCTTGCCTTTGATGCAAATTTTCCCTTTTTTCTGGTGTTAAACCTGCTAGAGGTGGAGGCCATTTTTAAGTCGTATAACGTCATACTTTCAGTAACGTTTTCCCCGTGCATTACGTCTTAGTCGTGTTCTACATGCAAACACTAACAACAAACATACTAAGATCTCGCCTATATACAATGGCATACACTTATATAATTTAAATGCATACTTTAATTATATTCTGTTTTCATATTATGCATGCGTATATAATGTATAAATAGTATTTTTATTACTCATATTAGTATTATATTGTAATGCATGTGTTATACACCTTTGAAACCATACATGGGTTAGATAGGCGAAACCACCAGCTTTTTGAAAAATCACGAACAACTCATAACTGTCTGTTTTCACGTACATATAGTTAATCACATATATTTAATATAAGTTATATTTCAGTCAATGAAATTGACGAATTGTTAAAAACCTTCAGCAATTTATGTTGAGTAACATGTACAGTCCATCTAGACGGTAACTATAAATAATATACGAAGAGGTGATTTTCACAAAATAATTGTTAATACATCTCCAACATGAACAATGTTATTTTACCTTTAATACAAATACCGTCGACGTTATTTCTTTGACGCGACGTCTGTTTCGAAGGGTATTATGGTTAATATAACAATAATACAGAAACAAATATTCCGATGACTAGCATATTTTATTTTATATTCCGATAGGAAATTAAATTCTCTAAAACATATTAAAATTGGGCAGTTTTTATGAAGCCGTTTAAAAGATAAAAGGCTTTAACTTTGTTTTTTCTTAAAATTTCACGGTAAAAATTCGGTGAAAGAAATGGGAAATTATATAAATTTTATTTTACGCCTTAATTTAAATGAAATAATTTATATATCAATTGAAAGGTCTCATCGAGACGAACAGTTTGATATAAAGTGTTATTTACTTGTGACTAGCCTCACACTCTAAAAATGTCAAAAACTTTGAAAACTGAGTACAACGGAACTTTTTATGAAAAACGTCAAACATAGCCATATTTGAGACGTTAGTATTAAAGACATGTTTAAATAACGGCAAAACAAAATTCAGATTCAAATCGCAAACATCTTCAAATTTACAAATATATATAGTTCATATGCGTACCCTTAAATTTTCGAATAGGTCAATTCCGCCTTAAGAGAGGACTGCATAATTCGATTAGAAAGACTTAGTTAAATTTCTGCCACAACTGTTTTTTCATGGAAGTGCACTTACCTTATTACACATATTCCTGTTAATGCAAATACAGTCTTCATAACTCTAAAACAAATTATAGTCATCGTAGCTGTTATAGTGATACACCACTTAAGGATTTGCTAGTTCCTCACACTTGCTATTTCAATTAGCTTGACAAATTAAAGAAGCCACATATATGTCGTTATGTCACTGAAGGAACTAATGATATCCTTAGGTGTTAATCTTATATTCAGGCAGTGCTGACACGGACGACCCCCATTAATTCGACACTTGTAAATATTCTCTGACTAGGGAGCGTAACAGGACAAATTCGGGAAATAGCTGATAAACTGTGAAAATATAGCTGTTATATCATGAACATTTAGTTTGATGGAAAATCCGGAGATTGTTCACTTAAATTCGGAGATACGGAAAGCGACTGAAAAAACGCGGAGATTTGGCAGGCCTGGTAGTAGTTCCTGGGTTATGCTCCGGACAAGAATTATAAGTATGAACTTACAAAGGGCATGACCCTATTTTAATTTGAATGAAGATAGAGCTAGGAGTCTCAAGTATCATTAAGTGAAGATTCACTGCAGTACCATAAGTTGTTTATGGGTTATGCTCCGCTCCGGTCAAGAATTATACGTATAAAATAACATAGGGTATTAACTCTAATTTGATAGAGTTATGCTGGTTATACCTAGCACTTCCTCGCCCATGACCCGAGCAAGTAATCTAAAATGTGCTGACGATATCACAACACAGTTGAACACACATTTGTCTCTTAAGTTAAAAGCTTTAAAGACACTGAGTGGAAACCATCTTCCAATTTATAGAAACAGTTATGTTAGACTTAAACGAAAATTAACTTAATAAACTAAAACCATGGTTCTATGTAAAGTATTTGAGCTTGACCAAAGCAACCTTGGGGAGAAATGGTATCAAAGAATCTTGGAATCCACCATTAATCCAAGATGTTTTTACCTGACGATGAGTTTCTTTTTCATATAATAGAGGAGACACCAGTAGCCTTGACCAGAGTAACCTGTAAAGCAATATAAAGCCTCCTATCCATATGTTTAGGTATATGTCTGACATGTCCTCTTCTTACATTTCTATCACTATATATTGTTTTTCTATCTATAGTAACGCTAACACTGACCTTGACCAAATGAAATGGTAATCGATCAAATACCTCGTTATACAATGTGAAATTTAGCCATGATAATGGGAAATATATAATGTTACCGGATTTACTGTTTGGAAACCTTGTAAAATTATATTTAAAATGTTATAGTAAGAACGGAAGTTACAAATGGCCGTACTGTCTCAATTTTCCAGAATTAACAAGAAACAGGTTGATTGTTTGTAAGATGTTTTATGCCATTTTCAACACATGTAAATAAATACTGAAACGTGGATCCCTTGGAAGCAACAAACACAAACAAGAGATCAAAGTTGCAGACTCGGTTTTATTGAGTCTGTTCATGGTTATATATGACGGCCGATTTTGTTTCGTGGTGGAGGCGACCAACTACTTTTCCTGGGTAGAACCAGTACTGTACACCTCCCGCCTTCCGTAAGAATCGATACTTCCTCACTTAAACCCCCGTCACACTCTGACGTAGTAGCATCAAGTTCCCACTGCGTGCTGAAATAATTGCTTGGACGCAGTAAGAAATCCAACAACGTGCAAGGTACTCAGCAGAAACCTTTAAGGACCTAGCTTGGTCTCCATGGTCTTGGAAACTCTACGCACTTTGGACATGTTCACAATGAGCGTAGCTGCTCCACGTTTTAAGCACCACGCAGCAAGGACTTTGTAAAGACGGCATTGACCCGTTATAGACGTAACCAACACCTCGTAGTGACTCCATTGCCGTACTACAAGCGTAGCGCGGATGGGAAAAATGAATGAAGTTCTCATTGAGTTGTCACTGAGTGGCGCAGTATTTATACCAACCTGGGGAATGCCCTTTGACGCAGCGACAACGTAGTAGTTTAGCTCGATCTGATTGGACGTAGCAGGGACCGTGTGCAAACACAGGCAATCTAGTGGGCGCTTGGTCAGGTAGGTAAAAGGAAATCAGTGGGAACGTGTGCAACGCAGCGAGGACATCGCAGTGACCTGTCTAGGACGTAGCATGAAATTAATAAATGCACATTTTTCAGAAAAGATCAAGTTCCCGCTGCGTTCATCTCTATTTTTTGGACGCAGTGGGATCTTTATGCTGTCATGTCAGGGTGTGACGGGGGCTTTACAAGTCGAGCTCCCAGTGAGATTCGAACCCGCAGCAGTGCGAGGCATAGGTTAATAACGTAACGTCGTTAACCGTTCGGCCACGGAGACGCATTTAAACAGATCTGTAAGGTTAGCCTCTACTCTACTGACATATACTCACTACGTTTTAAAACGTAACAGGTTTGATTTTCGATTATTTTTAATCCGCTGTTATTTTGTTTTGCGAATCTAGATTGTATTTTAAGTTAGTACACATGTCTATTTGTCCCAGCAGTTAACATGACGACACATAGTTGCGTAAGATGTGATCTGCTTCTTCCAGTTAAAACACATTTTGCACGAATAATTTTTACATCTCTAAACATTTAAATCTACCGAGTGTACTATGAAATAACAATGCATTACTTGTAAAACACCACGTGCTATAGATGGAAGTGTGAAGAGAAATATAATAAATACTGAAAAGGACATCCTTTGGAAGCAATAAACGCGAACACGAGATAAAAGTAGCAGACTCGGTTTTATTGAGACTGTCCATGAGGGGTATAAACGTCATAGTCACTTAAATAGCGTTAGAAATACAGACACTCGGCTATGTCTTGTCTTTATGGCGAATTCGTGCTTTCACCAGCTCATGGCGAAGTTGGGTATTTACGTATTCACATGAATGCAGGACACCACCTCCTAGGACTGGAACACACGACGTTCTGATTAAGTCAGACGTACCATCACTGAGCTATATAGCTTCTTGTTTAGTACTATCCATCACAATGGAAAATAACTTTACATAGGTACAACGCGCCTCAATGTGTTTTATATAGTTCACAATGTCGCACATGTACATCGTGTGGTTTAAAACAATACCTTATCAAATTCGAACTCGGTTTCATTCGCAAGACAACTTCATTGTTTTGTGTAATGCCTACTTAGCGTTAGCAAACTTACAAAGTATCGACAAATATCGGTAGTGTAGTGGTTATCTATTTGAAAAGCAAATAAGAACTTAATTGTCTTATTGTTCCAAGTTCAATTTCCGCTCAGGGAAACTATTTGTAGTAAATATATTCGAAAGCCGTATATTTACCTCTAAGACGGCTGGATGAAAATGTGATATGCTACGCATCGATTACTGGCTAACTATAACTACCGACTTCTTGCAATGGATGGATGCTCGTCGAACTGAAACTACTTCACCCGTGGCTCATTCATATGCATGAGTTATTTATGTAGCTTTAGATTCAGAACTATACCATTTAAAAGTTAAACATATATTCGTGGTAACTTTAGCATATTTATTGTGTTTATATTTCTATTTACATGAATGGAGAGAACTGTAACTTAGGTTGCAACAACTTGTGGTTCAATCCGTTTACATATGTTGCTTGTAATAGGGTGATTCTTCATACAGATATTGTAACATATGAGTGCATAAACATACACGTCTTGGAGCCGCGAGAAGATGTTTTATATGCACCGTCTTCGATTCGTATATGTGATTGACTTCTTTATGTTTTGACTTAGGGCAGATTATCAGTTACCTGAAGTGAAAACTTGGCTGATATGTGCTTTCCACTTCACACTTAAAGGTTAATAACACACAAAACAACAACAACATTTTGTTAAGTACTACTTAATTTTAAATCAACTAAAATACACATGTATTCTACTTCACTGTGTAAAGGATCACGTGCCTAAGTTTGAATGTGTGTATAGCAACGTCATACAAGGAAACGAGTAGATAAAGAAGATATACTGTTCAATATGGCTGTTTGTTAGTGTTAATAGACTTACATTTGCCATAAATGTGATATGAAATGGAAGATTACTCATTGATTGATTAGGTTGGAGCGTTTATTTAGAGTTATGTTGTGGTTTGTTCGATGTATTAAATGTAAACCTACTGAACCTACTGAACCCAAAAGTAATAGGTTTCCTCCTCTAACCAAGGACAAGTGTTGATATCATATTTCCGGGATTGTCATTTGCAATGTTTATGTCCATATGAAGACATGTGTGACCTTTACCTTTGACCAACTAGGCCCAAAAGTGACGGGTTTCCTCCTCTCACCACGGGCAATTTATCTACAAAGTTTCATTTGTGTGGGTATTATACTCCTGGAGTTATAACTTTGAATATGAACTGGTGACCTTGACTTTTGACTTAGTTACCCCAAAAGCAAAAGGGGCTTCGCCTCTGACTAAACGCAATGCATCTATGAAGTTTCATGAGTGCAAGGGTTGTGGTTTCACAGTTCTTTGGTGGAATGTGTATTTCCATAAAAGGTCATAAAAGGTCATGATGACCTTGATATTTGGCCTACTGACCCCAAAGACAATATAATTTCTTTATCTTGCCAATGTCAATGCACATACGAAGTTTCATCTGTGGGGGTGTTATGGTTTTGATTTTATCGCGCATAATACAACATAAGGTCATAGCGACCTTGACCATTGACCTGCTTACTCCAATGAAAAAACATATTTTCTCTTACCAAGGGCAATGTACGCATGAAGTGTAGTGTTACAGTTTCGAAGTTATCGCGAAGAATGCCTATTTCCATATAAGGTCATGGTCACCTTGACCATTATCCCACTGAACCATAATCAATAGGGTTCCTCCTCTGACCAAAGGCAATGCACCTATGAAGTGTCATACGTGCGGGTATTACGGTTTCGAAGTTATCGGATGGAATGTCTATTTCCATATAAGGTCATGGTGACCTTGACCTTTGACCTACTGGCCCAAAAAAACTATAGGGTTCCTTCTGAGTAAGTGTTACGGTTTTGAAATTGTTGTATGGAATGCATAATTCAATATAAGGTAAGTATGACCTTGACCTTTGACCTACTGAGCCCATAATAAATTGGGTGCCTGCTTTCAAAATGGCCGATGAACCTATGAAGTTTTATGAGTGTAGATGTTACGGTTTTGAAGTTATCATGTGGAATTCATAAAAGGTCAGTAACCTTGACCTTAGACTCAAAAAGCAATAGGGTTCCTCTTTTCAACAATGGTGATTTACCTATGAACCGCGGGCTGGCAGACGGGCGGACAGAGGGAGGGCGGGACGGACGGACAAACTGACAGACAGAGAGAGAGACAGAGAGACAGAGAGACAGACAGACAGACAGACAGACAGACAGACAGACAGACAACCCCATACCATAATAAGTCCCGTTTTTTAAACGGGCGTATATAAAATACAAACAATTTATTAAAAAACAACAATTAAAAATTACAAACAAATAATTATTAAGCAGTATCTAAAATCGGAAGGAAAAAAACAGTTAGAAAACATGAACTGGAAACACATTCATAACATTTTACAGTATAAATGAACTCCAAAAAAACGCCTCAAGGAGCATTTTACTTTGTAGTTGCCTATATACAATTGTCTTATGATAACGTCGTATGTTTGTATGATGACGTCGATGACGTCATATGCTGATCCTGTCTTCTCGGTAAGGCACCTTACAACGGAACTACCGCGTCGATTGTCGTAATTTGGTATTTGTGACGTTTACTGAAATCGACGAGGCAATTCTGGGCCACACCGTGCTAAACGGAAAAGATCGAAATTCATATGCATAAATATGTATTACACTAGTGTATTAATATAAATATATCATGGATTTATAACACTCCGACGTCGGACGTTATTCCATAAATGTGTCTAAAGAAGTAATTAAACTAACACTCGTTTGTAATATGAAGTTATTTACAATATTATTAATATTAAATACTGTTGTAGATCTGTGTTTCGTCACTTGTTAGCTTGCATTTCCCATCGATTTCCCACTGATTCCTCTATGTAATGATTTTAAACTGATATAATCATGACCCTGTATTTATATCACATGTACGAAATAAATCTCTATAAATGTACTACTAACATATAATACAAATGCCATTAATTACGTGTACATATATTATATATACATGGATAGTGAACGGTACATACTGACGAGACTGGCTGCATAACATACTGAATAATCAAACAGGAATCCCAGACCGAATACGCGTCATCCATTCCAGATGGACGGTCACGAGACTGGCTGCATTATATACTGAATAATCAAACAGGTATTCCACACAGAGTATGTGTCATTCATTCCAGATGGACGGTCAAGAGACTGATTGCATAACATACTGAATAATCAAACAGGTATTCCACATCGAGAACGTGTCATTCATTCCAGATGGAAGGTCACGAGACTGGCTGCATAACATACGTCAAGCATGTTGCCTTTTAAAATATCGGCATATAAACATACTGAATAGTCAAACAGGTATTCTGTTTAAACTTGTTTAAACATATTTATTTTATACCGATTGCGAAAAAAGTTCTTGCAACTTAGAATAATCACTCTCGATGGCTTCCTGGGTAGAATCAGTACTAAGCAATGTGGATTAATTATCTTGCGCAAGGATAAATAACGTGGCCGCGACGGAGGATCAAACCGACGACCTCTCGGTCAGGAGTTTGGCGCTCTACCACTGGACCACGCACTCCACTGTATTCCACACCGAGTACGTGTCATTCATTACAGATGGAAGCTCACGAGACTGGCTGCATAACATACGTCAAGCATGTTGCCTTTTAAAATATCGGCATATAAATTGCCATATCAGTATTGATCCTATCCAAGTATGATATATAAATCCGGATTTAAACTAAAGACATAGTATGTTTCCAACACTGTGTATATCAGTCATCAGATTTGGAGTTTCCGAACCAGTCGGGATTTCACTTTGAGTATATTACAGTTTTCGACTTCTCACGTACCAACCTAGTTCAACAATTGGCTATATTATCATTTGTATCGGGTGGTATATAAAATAGTATGGTTGGTTCCCACACAGCGTATGTTACATGTATCGGGATGAAAGTTTAAGCAAATAGTGTCATGTATGTACGAACAGTGGACATTGTACGTCTACTCGACGGGAATTATATATGTTGTTGTAAAGGGTTTTTCATCTCATAGAATATTGCGGGTATATGAAATCAGTTTACTTTGATCCACAGACTACTCTTACATGTTACCTCTCCTTCATTAGCCTTCACGAATATTTTAAATCCTTTGCCATACATTCATGTCTTTAATATATGTATAGTACGTATATATGTCATGACTGTCCATATGGTTCATATGATACACTTGACCTAAGTGGCTGTCCAGATGCACGGATGCACAAATGTCTTTAAAGATGCCTCAAATGACTAAATTCTGACTAAATTCTGCAATACGCTAGCTTCAAGTATCTGGTGTCTCGTATGTATGCATACGCACGTGTTTGTAAAGCTTGCTAGACATGGTAAATCCTTTACTGCACACGATAAACTTATATGATGTCTCGCCAGTATGCACGCCCAGATAAATTTTAAGCTTATGTGACCTTGTAAATCATTTACTGCAGAAGCTGCACTTATATGGTGTCTCACCTGTATGTATGCGCATATGATTGTTACGATGGCCAGACATGGTATATCCTTTACTGCACACACTAAACTAATATGGTTTCTCACCCGTATGTACAAGCATGTGACTGTTAAGATTGCCTGACGTGGTAAATCCTTTACTGCACACACTACACGTGTATGGTGTCTCGCCAGTATGTACGCGCACATGACTTGTAAGCTTATCTGACCTGGTAAATCCTTTACTGCACAAGCTACACTTATATGGTTTATCATCTGTATGTATGCGCATATGACTGTAAAGATTGCTCCCTACTGGACAAACCCTTTACTGCACACGCTACACTTATATGGTGTCTCGCCAGTATGTATGGACATATGATTGTTACGATGGCCTGACGTGGTAAATCCTTTACTGCACTCGCTACACTTATATGGTTTCTGACCTGTATGTATGAGCATATGACTGTTACGATGGCCTGACACGGTAAATCCTTTACTGCACATGCTACGCTTATAAGGTGTCTCACCTGTATGTATACGCATGTGACTGTTAAGATGGCCTGAATGGACAAATCCTTTACTGCACACGCTACACTTATATTGTGTCTCGCCAGTAAGTATGGACATATGACTGTTAAGATTGCCTGACTTTGTAAATCCTTTACTGCACACGCTACACGTATATGGTTTCTCACCTGTATGTATGCGCATATGACTGTTAAGATGGCCGGACTGGGCAAATCATTTACTGCACACACTACACGTTTATGGTTTCTCACCTGTATGTATAAGCATGTGACTGTTAAGATTGCCTGACGTGGTAAATCCTTTACTGCACATCGTGCACTGGAACGTCAGCCGTCCTGTATCCATGTTTATTTAAAGACGACTTTGCCTATTGTTTTCTTGTCGTATTGCGGTTTCTGAAACAAAATAATATGCATACTCAAATTGATATTATGTAATAGTTCAGTTTAACGCGTATGACATAATTAATATCGTCTGCGCGTAACAAGCACATCGATGGAACCGATGGATACTTTGTTTGAAGTTAAATGAAGTTCTATCAGTTGACATCAAGTATACAGTTAAAACTGTACGGAATAAAAAATGTATGTAGATCATCTCATATGGAATAATATTGCAAAGGCAATAACATAAAACATATGACGGACGTACACACAAACATACAGACAGATGGAGACAGACAGACATATTGCTCATTTCCCTCTATTATTGTTTGATCCCAGTCATTTTCTTTTTTCAGTTATGCCTCGAACACAAATTGTAATTATGAGAATATAATTACAAAGGGTAATAGCTATAGTACTGTTATCTGCACTTCCACTCATTGCCCTCCATCAATGTGTGAAGTGTTTTGTGGCGACTACTCTTCTTAAACTATTAAATAGATTTTCATGAAACCTTGATATACAGGTCGATGTGAAATCCAAGATGACCACCAAAGCTAAAAATAGATGTTTAAGAAAGAAGGTTTTATAACGACTACTCATCTGAAACTACAAGTGATACTGATATTTGACCGTTACTGAAATGATCAGCATGACATAATGTTGGTCCTTGACGAAAAAGTCATTTCGACGTCAAACATGGCCAACAGCGGACAATTTTGCTTACATAGAGTTATACAGAACTTGATGATTTTTTATGAAACTCTATAGGAATGTTGCTCTTGATGTCTAGTCTAGTTGGTACTAAGTAAAAAATCTAGATGGCCACAATACCAAATTTTTTTTTTAAAAATATGTATTTGTGGTAACTACTTCTCACAATCCATAAGGGTATTGATTTGGAACCTTTACCAAATTGACTGTCATGAGATGTTGTTGATCCTACACACAATTAATTTTGATTCGATATAAAACGTGGCCACTAGCTGACTTGTGGGACTCCTCCTGAAACTACTTGATGGATTTTAATGAAACTTTACGTGAATATTGCTCTTGAATAGTTTATCCGGAGTAAAAAAATCAGGTACGCAGGAAGTTCAAGATGGCCACCATACCCCTAAATATTGATTTTAAAATTAGTATTTTGTGGCGACTATTTCTCAAAATCCACAAGTGGTATTGGTTTTGAACCTGTACAACAATGACTGGCATGACATATAGTTGGTTTTAAACAAAGTTCATTTTGATTCAATGTCAAGCATGACCGCCAATGGCCATTTGTTTACATATAGTGGTATAGGAAAAGCATGTGTCGACTGTTCTTCTGAAACTACTTGACTGATTTTCATGAAATTGCTCTTGATGTCTAGTTGTTCTTAAGTAAAGATCAGGTTGGACGACATTTCAAGATAGCGCAACAGCTAAAAATAGATTTTAAAAATACAATTTTTTAATGACTATGTCTCCAAAAACCATAAGGGTTATTAATTCGGAACCTTTGCCAAATTGATTGGCATGCCATGTAGTTGTTCCTAAACAAAAGTATTTTTGATTCAACATCAAATATGGCTGCCAGCGGACATTTTTGTTGTACATTTATATATCGGAATAACTTGTGGCGACTACTCATGAAACTACTTAATTGATTTTCATAAAACTTTATAGGAATGTTGTTTTTAATGTCTAGTTGGTCCTAAGTAAAAATCAAGTTGATCGAATCTTTAAGATGGCCACCACAGGTACAAACATGTCTTTAAAGTAAATTTGGTTGGCGACTGCTGCATATATTGTTTCATGGCCACCAATAGCTATTTTTGCTTAACAGGTTACATGTGGAAAACTTGTGGAAAATACTCCTCTGACACTACTTGAAGGATTTTCATGAAACTTTACAGGAATGTTACTCTTGTTACACAAATGATTTTCGTTTGCATTTAGCACGTATCTGAGTAGAAAAGTAAGTGAACTTCCATAAAAACAAACAAAACAAAAACAGTTGTGATAGAAATTAAACCAAGTCTTTCTAATCGAATTACTAGATTAATTTATTATTTGCTATAACAATCAAGCAATGCATCAACTTGTATTAATTGCATAATTAATTTAATATTGCGCTTTAAAAGAATAGTGTTGAAATCAAGTCGCGCGCTCCAGATTTCCATTTAAAATGTTCTTCACGCGTTTTAAATCTTTTGAAAATCTCAGGATTTTATGTTAAAACGTTTTGGCAGGCCTGAAATATCCATTAAAAACGCATTGTCATAATCTGCATACATGTCTGAAGCATACACAGTTTTTATAATAGCAAATAATATCCATAGCTAATAGTAAAATAAAGTACTTACAACTTTATCCGCACTTAAATCATGAACCGAGTTAAAATCCAAACGCCGACGTGGCGATTGCCGACAGTGTATGTACGTTAAGTAATAACATACATGATATACCTCAAACCGTCAACTCCTCATACCTGTATATTAAATGATGAAATAATCAATTCACACGTAAATCGTCCGTGAACACATTAAGGCTATAATGAGATTTTAGTTACAAAATTACGATATCATACTTTTGATAGTAGTTTGGTAAACAAAATGGTTAAACTTCATTATAACGGGTATGCAAAATAGTTTGTGACAAACTCCTAGATACATAAGTAAATGCGCTTACTTAAGTTATGCGATTGTTCTAAAATAGGTGATCGGTTATACCACTGATCGTCTTTAGCCCACGTGATGATATCAATATATCAGCAGCATTGCATTTAGTAAATGACCAGACGCTGAGATTTGAAGAGCGACTTCAATCATTACGTTCGATCAACATATATGGTGGAAAACCCTTAACGTAGTTCTGTCACAGCGCGGCACCAGCAAATTACGATACATTGCCTCAGATTGGGAGGATTTACAAATGAATTTCTTCGGCCGGATGTTTATGTCAAATAATGAGTTAAAATATTTGTTAGAAACAATATGCAGAGGGTGTTGTTATGCATATGGTACCAGGCAAGGACATATTTATTACATATGGCCCTGTATTCTCTAACTGACAAGGATACCTTTAAGAATGACATAAGTACGAGAACAAATATAGTGATTATAAATAAGGACAGAAGTTCTCGTACTGTGTACAATGATGATTCTGAGAATGACGGGACATACTTTTGGACATAATACAGCTGTGAAGAATATTCTATTGGCGAGCAAGTTAAAGTGGTTACATACGCTTTTCCTAGAATAAGCTACCATTTTAAAATAGTCCATTTCATGAAAATGCCATATATCACTGAAAATATGGTGTTATCACTGTGTTTAGCAGGTCGCTTAACTAGACATATTTACCAAGTTAGTACCATCAACCACTTTGTAAATAAATGCGCATTCAGGTTGTACATGTATATTACTGTATTCTCCAAAATAGGAATTTTTCTTGATTATATTGTTTGGTACCCAAAAATGGGCAGTAGCAAATATAAGGTACATGGATTTGGATAATGTATTATTAAGATAATTTCTGTTCCAATTTCGTTTACATTTGCCTATTTTGTATCAATATATAATCCTAAAATCATCATTTTTATCTCGACTGATCAGAGATCAGCAGAGCTTATGCCGTGGTGCGGCGTCCGTCGTCCGTACACTTTTATTTGTAGCGACTACTCCTCTGAAACTACTGGATGGATATTCATGACACTTAACAGAAATGTTGCTCATGAAGTCCTAGCAAAAAATCATATTGATGTGAAATCCAAGATGGCCGCCAAAGCTAAAAATAGATTTTTAAAATACAAGTTTGTAGCGACTACTTCTTGAAAACTCTAAGTGATATTGATAAGGGACTTTTTCTAAAATGACCAGCCTGACATGATGTTGGTCCTTGTCAAAAATCGTTTCGATTCGACGTTAAACATGGCTGCCATCTTTGTTTACATATAAGTATATAGTAAAAACTTGTAGCGACTACTCCTCTGAAACTACTTAGCGGATTTTCATGAGACTTCACAGGAATGTTGCTCTTGATGTCTTATTAATTCTAGCAAAATTTCAGGTCGGCCGGAAATTCAAGGTGGCCGCCACGGCTAAAAGTATATTTTCAAAATACAAGTTTGTAGCGACTACTTCTTGAAAACTATAAGTGATATTGATATAGGACTTTTTCTAAAATGATCAGAATGTCATGATGTTGGTTTTTGCCAAAAATCATTTTGATTCGACGTTAAACATGGCTGCCATCTTTGTTTACATAGAATTATATAGTAAAAACTTGTAGCGACTACTCCTCTGAAACTAGATGGCGGATTTTCATGAATCTTTACAGGAATGTTGCTCTTAATGTTTAATTGATCCAAGCAAAATTTCAGGTCGGCCGAAAATTCAAGATGGCCGCCATGGCTAAAAATAGATTTTCATACAAGTTTGTAGCGACTACTTCTTGAAAACTATAAGTGATATTGATATTGGACTTTTTCTAAAATGATCAGCATGACATGATTTTGGTCCTTGTAAAAAATCGTTTTGATTCGATGTTAAACATGGCTGTCAGCGACAATCTTTGTTTACATAGAGTTATATAATGAAACTACTTGACAGATGTTCATGAAACTTCACAGAAACGTTGCTCTTGATGTCTAATTGATCCTAGCAAAATTTCAGGTCAGCCGGAAATTCAGGATGGCCGCCACGGCTAAAAATAGATTTTCAAAACAAAAGTTTGTAGCGACTACTTCCTGAAAACTGTAAGTGATATTGATATGGGACTTTTTCTAAAATGACCAGCATGACATGATGTTGATCCTTGTCGAAAATTATTTTGATTCGACATTAAACAAGGGCGCCAGTGGCCATCTTTGTTTACATAGAGTTTGTATAGTAACAAATTTGTAGCGACTACTCCTCTGAAACTACTTGGAGGATTTTCATGAAACTTCATAGGAATGTTGCTCTTGATGTCTAGTTGATCTTGATGTCTAGTTGATCCTAGCAAAATTTCAGGTTGGCCAGAAATTCAAGACGGCCACCACGGCTAACAGAGATTTTTAAAAACAAGTTTGTAGCGACTACCGGGACTTTTTCTGAAATGATCAGCATGACAAGATGTTGATCCTTGTCGAACATTATTTTGATTCGACATTAAACATGGCTGCCAGTGGCCATCTTTGTTTCAGCAAACGGCAAACTCGATTGTTTTTAGCTCTACTGATCAGAGATCAGCAGAGCTTATGCCGTGGAGCGACGTCCGTTGTCCGTCCGTAAACTTTTTTGTAGCGACTACTCCTCTGAAACTACTGAATGGATTTTCATGAAACTTTACAGAAATGTTGCCCATGGTGTCTAGTTGATCCTAGCAAAAATTCAGATCGGTCAAAAATACAAGATGGCCACCACGGCTAAAGATAAATTTTTAAAAACAAGTTTGTAGCGACTACTTCTCGAAAACTGTAATTGATACGGGATTTTTTCTGAAATGATCAGCATCACAAGATGTTGATCACTGTCGAAAATTATTTTGATTCGACATTAAACATGGCTGCCAGTGGCCATCTTTGTTTACCTAGAGTTATATAGTAAAAACTTCAACTTGTAGCGACTAATCCTCCGAAACTACTTGACAGGTTTTTATGAAACTTCACAGGAATGCTGATCTAGCTATCAAAATCTATCAGTAGAGTTTCAACCTTTACAGGAATGTTGCTCTTGATATCTAATTGATCCTAGCAAAATTTCAGGTTGGCCGGAAATTCAAGATGGCCGCCATGGCTAAAAATAGATTTTCAAAATACATGTTTGTAGCGACTACTTCTTGAAAACTATAAGTGATATTGATATGGGACTTTTTCTAAAATGATCAGTTAACATGAAGTTGATCCTTATCAAAAATTATTTTGATTTGACGTTAAACATGGCCGCCAGCTCTAGCTATCAAAAATCAGTAGCGCTTCAAGGTCATTGACCTCTTGTTTTGTCATGTCTTACCATTTTGTCACCATAAATGGGTCATATAATATAATATGTATTTTTATTTTCTTTCAGCTTCTATGTAATACTGCCATTACATGTTTTAATAATACTCTGAACAGATACAAAATTATTCCAGGAAATAGTGATTTCTTTTCATATTTATTTTAACTTTTCTACCCCAAAAACCATATTTAGCAAATGATTTCAGAGGAGGACTTTGGAGATATATTTTCATATTCCATTTGAAACCAGAATCCGATAAAAAAAAATCTTATTAATATACTCCCAAAATCACCATTTTTTTTGTAAGTTTTATTTTGCCATATCACATAATAATAATGTTTTAGTATTGCTTCTCTGTAATACTGCACTTAATTTTCATATATAAATACATGTTTTACTAATATTCTGAACAGATATAAAATTTATTCCAGAAAATATTGGTTTTCTTCATTTTTTTAACGGTTCTCCCCAAAAACAAAAAATCATATTTAGCACGTGCTTTCAGAGGAGAACATTGGATATAATTTTTTTTATATTTTTTGGAACGATAAACAACTAAAATAAATTCTATGCCAATTTCTTTTACATAGGCTACCTTTTAGGCTAAATTTACATAAAATCATTTCAAAGGCAATATAATATTTAATGCGTTGTTTAGGGAAAAATCTATTCCTTTTTGTAAAAAGAAATATGTGCATCTATCACTAAACAGTGCATTTTTTTACGCATACCCATTCTTAAAATCATTCTTCTATAAAGACATCAAATCCATCCTTATAAAGAGGTACATAAAGTGTTGAATACCACCAGGTAACATCCTTTGAATGGCATATCTGTAACAATTATTAATCGTACCTGTACACACCTGGTAACTCAACTGTTACCTCAATTTATTTACACATCGTGTTTACATGTAAGTAAGTAAGAAAGTATTGCTTTATTGAAAATGTCACATATCAAATACAGTTACAATTGCAAATAGTATACACCATTGTTATTTGATATCCTGCCAACATAGGCATATGAGACACTATAAAACACAATAGTACATGATAAAACATAATAGAAGTTACAAAGGTATAATTGCATTAAAAATATTCATTAATTAAAACTTTTTATTCAGTATTCGTTTACACATATTAAAATGAAAACGACAATTAAATATCAGACTCTCATTTAAAAAAAAATCAAACTCTCATTTAAAAAAAAAAAATAGAAAAAATATTTGTTTTAAACTTGCTCACCTTATATAGCAAATTACTTTTATAACACAGTTATGCATATTAACAATGCTAAAGAGCGTCTTTCATACATTTTTAAAAGTACCCTTGCTAATGTGTGCTGTAGCATGTCTCAGTTCAATAAAAATGTTAATTGTTCAGTTGATAAGAACAGCAAAACCTGTTTTCATCTACATTAAAAAAATTATATCTAATATCTGAATAAAACTCGCAGTCGATCAAAAAAATAAGTTTCATCCTCGATAGTTGACTTGTTAGAATATTTACAAAGTCGTCCAGGGACAGGCGTTTTCGGTCGAGTATATCTCCCTGTTTTAATTGCTAATGGACGATTACAACTTCTAAAATGTGCATGAATGCGTCGGTGTCCTCTGCTCATATTGCATTTTGCATAATATTCTGTTGCATATACTCTTTTATATAATCTGTACGTTCTAAAGAAGTATTAAAAGATCGGACAGGGAAAGTAGCATTCAAGGAGGACAGTCAACCACAAAACACAGAAACAAACATGCAAACAGACAAACAAGATGGCAAAAGTTATTATAAAAGTAAACGACATCACAAACACAAAAACAAAAGGCAAAAGGGTTGAAAATAGGGCTACCGCCTTGGAACGGTCATTGACAAAGTAGGCCACTGGGGTTTAAACCGTTTCTAGGGTGCACCAAACCTCACACTTACACTACTGTCATCCCATTAAAACAGGACAGTGTAAATAAAGAAATTCCCACCATGATCTAATCTCTAACCAACAAGGCAGCATCAATAGGCAATATAAGTAAAACACAAATATGCTCGTGTAAATATATTACAAAAACAAAAATAGTCTAGAAAGCCACAATGAAGGTACTCAATGACTTGGCAGAAGCCAGAGCAATAAGAGAATAAACCAATAAGGGCACGACAAGAAAGACTATAGACAAACATCAAACGCCACCTCTTTTGATAAACTTTTTAACAAGTTTAACAAATATAGTTTGAAAGTGATCATGACCAAGAATCTTACGAAGTTTATGAATCACATCACCATAGAAGTCAGGTTGTGATAGTCCTTGTCGCAGAAGAGTCCTTAAATTACTTTTATATTTGGAAAGAAGATCAGGGTTACGATAATAAACCTTTGCAAAGGTTTTACGAAGTTTATGGTAACGGTAACCCTGATTGAGTAGCTTTGTCAGTTATACAAAGATTACGAATATTAAAGTCCTCAACTCGAGTACAGTTTATTTCCATTCTGATCATTTCTTCCATCATTTTGTAATTGTTCATGCCAATGTATCGGTTTGGTTTAAATGGTCACGTATTTAAGACAGTTTCAATTACGTTATACTTATTTTGTCCCCATATGCCACATCCATAGATTCAACGACGGACTCAATCAGTTCAATCTGTTTAGTATACACACGCAATGTCATTCTACCAGCACACATACATTTTGTGTATATAGCTGCAAGTATTCTGCTTGCTGATTTTGCAACCTTTTTAACAGTAAAATTCATATCAAGATATTCATTGAACCAGAGACCAAGGTATTTATAGCTGTGTTCAATGTTTATGTCTTTGTTGTCACATTTAAAATTAAAACATGATTTATTTCCACGTTTGAGCCTAAAATGTAGTATCGTAGTCTTTGTTTCATTTACAGACATACGCCATTTTATACACCATTCGCTTATTTTGTCTGGCATATTTGGCATATCTAATTCATTTTCAGCTAAAATAGCAACATCATCTGCGTAAAACAATATAGTTACTGTAAGTTCATCAGACATAGTGACACCCAGATTTAGACTATTGATTTCCTCGGCTAGGTCATTGATATAAATGGTAAATAATGTTGGAGAGAGTACACAACCTTGCTTGACACATTGCTTTACTAAAAACCAATCTGTTTCATAATAATTGACTTTTATAGAACATGATACATCTACATACACCGATGATTGCACAGCCTTTACATGTACGCATGTATTGTATTAATGGTTTGTTTCAATTATTACTCTCTACATATGCTCCAAGTTATCTTTTTTACAGTAGGAAACTAATAAATGCCTTGCTGTGTATTGCTATAATAAAATTTAGCAGTAAGGTTTTAAAGATGGACATTTCTCCAATTCAACTGTTGGAATTACGTTAAGGATTCATGGTAAAGTTGGTGGGGTGATGCGACTCTAAATTAACATATTAACACAATCGTTGTACCGTACAGTTCTATAACATAAAACCTGTTTCAAAAGTCACAACATATTAACATCGTATGAAAACATTTAATTTTTATCATTTTCTTCTTCTATATATTCTGTATTGCGACATTTTCCATAAAGCAGAAGTATTGTTATTTTATGTTTCTAAATGATAAAATAAACATTGATAATGCATTCTACTTTTGTCTGTGAATTCACTATAAAACATTAATATTGTGTTGACAGAAATATTCATCTTTGGAATAATATAATGTGAACAGATAGGAGTGTATATTTTAAAATTTATAAATATAATGCACGCATTCTTAATTCATTAGTAACTCCCAAAATGTGTAAAACTCAGTTTTGTTTAAAATTTAATTCTAAGACTTGAGCGGCTCATACCGTACATTATTGTACTATAGCGAAGACTACATGTCTAGTATGTTAAATAAACGTTTGTATACTATTATTTACACACAGGCATACATAAGCAATTGCTTTAGCAACAACAACAACAACAACACCATAAACTTTATTTCAAATCAGGTTACAGAGTAACAACATGATTGGTAATACAATATGATAAAGTTTGATATGGGTAAGTAATGGGGACAGTGGTTATTAGTTATATGAAAGAGGAAACAACTGTCTAATAGGTTGATAAGAACAACAGCAAAATAAAAAATAAGAATAAATAGATAAAATCTTCTTTTTAAGGTAATAATAAATGTATATGATTAGCAGAAAATATAGATGACAAAGAATGTACGTATACGTTTGTTCTATATTTGTTTCAACATCTGACCTAATTGCAGGCCACAATATAATAAACCGGTGATTCGCACGTGGATCACGTGCGAGTGAATCCACGAGGAACTAGCTAATGTTATGAATGGCGCACCTTTCAGGAATTTACTATAAATGTTGCACGCACGAGATCAGTGAGATTAGCCTTATGGATGATAGTTGTAATATGGTCACGTGCACAAGTCTGGTGGTGTCATTGACTGAATTTGTAGTTGATTCGTGACGTTGCTAGTTGTGTATTTTATTTTTATTTACGTGTATGTCAAATGTTACAGTTTTGTATACTTATTATTCCTACGGATTTACCATTCAGTGATAATGTGGGTTCTGAAAATGTAAGTTTATTACTGCATGTTTTTAATATTCTAAGCAAGCTTATTTTCTGAAGGTTAACATAATTTTCTTAGCGAATATTGAGATTTGTTTCAAGACCTTGAATGATTTGGTGGACAGTAGCGCTTTAAATTTTAAAATATTAGGCCTGAGATAGTAGAATCTTGGGATGTATTGTTTATTTTCTTCGGAGAAAAAGCGACACCTTAACATGTGATGAGATTCGTCACCAATATCGTTTTAGTTACATAATTGGCATTTTCTATCCTCTAACGGGAAATAAGATTGGGACCATCTTCCTGTTTCGATTGGAAGTCTATGATTTCCCGTTCGGAAGTAAAAAAGACAAAGGCGCATGTTATTTGGTAAAGATTGCAGATATTGTTCGAAAGCTATGTTATCTTTTAGAAGGTTATAATTTTTTCCTTTCGAAGAGATACTTATTTGGTTATTCCATTTTTGTAAAAATTGATCTTGGAGGGTTTGTCTTACCTTAATGTTATTTGATCTCCAGTCCAAATTATTTTGGTTAACCCACACGAATGTGTTTCCTGTAATGTCTAATGTGTTTTTATACAGTTTGACCATTTATAATTTAAAGTTCCGTGTAGCATGTTTCTATAGCATATTTTTGTTAACTTTGTTTCGATAGATGAAAGTATTTTGCCCCACAATTTCACCATTCTGGATCGACGGGGTAACACCCAAGTTCACCATATAACATGTAAAGTGCGGTACTTTTTTACTTTTTGTAATTTTTCTGAGGAATTCGGTATGAAACTTTTCAATTATATCATTATTATCAAATCCCCATACCTCGCAGTTATATGTGAGGATCGGAAGGATGGTTTGATCGAATGGTTTTATCTGTATATCAAGAGGTAAATCTAGGTTGGTTATTCTAGAGTATAGTATTAGTATATGCATGGCCTTATTTGCCTGGATTATAATTTGTTTTTTGGCATTCAAGAAACTCCCTGAAGATGAAAATGTGATGCCTAGATATAGCGCAATGTCTTGTCGAGTCTGTACTTCAGTCTTCCTTTAACAGACCGAGAACCCATTTATATAGCAGGATAATGCCCCACATTCCAACTGGCCAGAGCTAGTTGCAGACATAAAACCTCAGCTTCGATAGTAAGAGTATGACAGATACTCGGATTCCTTTCTCTGGGGCAGCTTTTAATAAACTGTAATGTGTTGATGAGTCGTTAAGCAACAAACGATTCGGTCCGTAGTCGGTACATGTCTTCAGTAACATCAAGTTCATCTTTAAGCACGTTCCATAACTCGCATTTTAGAAATAAAGGACGGCATTGTTCCGACTTAGACATTTATAAAGTACAGTCCCTGCGTCTGGCGGGACATTTGAATCCGCGGATACTTGTTCTTTATACAATTGATCAGCCCATGGACATACAGGCATACATACATGAAATGTTAAACAACAGAACAACATGCACATACCACTTTAGACACATGTGGAATATACTACAGAACAGATACCGTTGCATGCAGGTTGTGTAGCACAGAACGTCGTCTTACAAGGCACATGCGTATACATACAGGGAAGACACCATATACGTGTAACGTGTGCAGTAAAGGATTTATCTTCTTTAAAAAGCACATGTACACACATGCAGGGTAGACACCATATAAGTGTAGCGTGAGATTAATTAAATACAAATATTGAAATGGTTAATTATATAACGAAACAGTTTACTCTTATGTAAAGACGATGTTTTCTTCTCATGTATTACATTTGTCTTTGCTAACCTTGTAAAATATATACCTTGCAAGGGACTGCTTTTTATCGTTATTTGATTGATTTAAAATTAAATGGTGCATACAGGAGGTGCCATGCGAATGGACGGAGACGAAGAGGATCATCCTTCGGGTTTTGAGATGATGGAAGGAGAAGGCGTTGCGAAGGGAACGAACACCCACTCGATTAAAGTAGAAGAATTGAGCTATAAGGTCAACGATGAAGTAGAAGAAGAAGTAGACGCTGAAGCTGAAGGAATTTATAGCATTGGGTGATGACCATAAGAAATTAAAAAATCATAAGAATTTGAAAGTACCAATGAAAACAGACGCGAAGAATAAAGCGAGGTGCAAAAGCTCAAGGTTACGGCCTTGTTAAAAGTTTCTAAGAAGTCTAAACAATCGGGAATTAGAGCGAAAACTTCAGAAGTAGTACCGCGAAGGCAGGGATACACACAGACTCATCTTAAATGTAGCATGCGCAGTAAAGGATTCATTGCATCGAATGATCTGAAGAAGCACTTGCGCACACACTCAGGCAAGACACCATGTATGTGTAATGTGACAAATCAAGAATTTAACCATCAAGACAGTCTTAAAACGCATATGCACATACATACAGGCGATACACCATTTAAGTGTAGTAGTTGCAGCAAAGGATTTATGCGTTCACATAATCTTAAAATACACAAGAGCACACATACAGGATAGACACCATGTATGTGTGAAGTTTGCAGTAAAGAATACCCTGTCAGGTCACCTTAAAGGACACATGCTCGCACACACAGGCGAGACGCCATTTTAATGTTACGTATGCGGTCAATAATTTACCCATCAAGGCAATCTTACAGTGCATGTGCGCATACATACAGGCGAGACACCATTTAAGTGTTGCGTGTGCAGTTAAGGATTTATCAGGTCGAGTGATCTTAAAAGTCACAAGCGCATACATGCAGGCGAGAAACCATTTCAGTGTAGCGATTGCAGTAAAAAGTTTACCCAGTCAAATAGTCTTAAAATACACATGCGCAAACATAAAGGCGAGACACCATTTAAGTGTAGCATTTGCAGTAAAAAGTTTACCCAATCGTGTAATGTAAAAATACACATGCGCACACATACAGGCGAGACACCATTTACGTGTATCGTGTGTAGTAAAGGATTTCTTCAGTCGAGCAATCTTAAAATACACATGCGTGCACACACAGGCACCATTTAAGTGTAGCGTGTGCAGTAAAATATGTATCCATTCTAGTCATTATAACAAACGCTTGCACATACATACAGGAGAGACAACGTTTAAAGTGTTGTGTGTGTAGTAACTGATGTTTCCAATCATTTGATCTTAAACAACACGACATGCTCACACAGAAAAGCGAAACAACTTCTATGTGGCATGTGCAGTAAAGGATTTACGCATTCGAATAATCCAACAATACAAATGCGCATACATACAGGCGAAACACCATTCAACTGTACAGTGTGCAGTAAAGGATATACTCATTTAAGTAATCTAACACAACACATACGAATAAATTAAGGTGAAACACCATTTTTGTTTACAGCCGGCAGCGTAAGATTTACTAGATGGTTTTCAGTCACGTTATTTAACACGTATAATACGTAACCACAGATACATGCTACTATTATTACAGACCGATCGACTAACAATACAAAGTATGCATACATACAGAATACACTATATAATTGACTTGTTTTATCTAACGTTAACTGCACAAATGCAGGAATGGATTTACGCCTTCGAGTAATCCAATAATGCACATGCGTATACATACAAGCGAGACACCATTCAATTGTACAAAGTATGCATACATACAGAATACACTATATAATTGACCAGTTTTATCTAACGCTAACTGCACAAATGCAGGAATGGGATTAGTTATAGCTTAGAAAGGAAAAGTTAGCCGTCATTAACACGTACTTACATATTGAAGAAATAATAGTTTCATATCGTAATAAATCAAATACTTTTACTATGGGTTATACTCATACAGGCCTTTCACCTTTCATCGTAAAGTATTACAAATAACCAAATCAATTAAGTAACATTCGCACAAAGGCGTATATAGATATGCAGGCGTCTTCATCAAGGAAAACCGAACGTCCGGAAAACGTGTTTTTTTCTGTATCGGGCGCGCATCCAGACGCTTACTTCGTGCTTGTACCACAGACGGCACAGTGTTGTTATAGGATCTGTTCAACAGTCAACGAGTCTCTGGTGTATCTGTATCCGTTCTTGACTAAATCACAATGATAACTGATTTATTTTAGCACTATAGCAAGACATTCACGTCAGAAATGTGACAGCATACGTACACCTAAAGAATCTGGTATTCCTTTAAATGTATTAATTACATTGTGTTCTGTTGTCTTAGGTTGTGATATGCATGTTGATATACATGTTTGAATATGTATGAGTATGTAGGTGTGTACGCGTGTGTGTACACATGTCTGTGTGTGTATTCGTGTAATTTTATAAAAGGTTATAGGGAGTAAGGAAGTCAACAATAAACGATGTTATATAATTATGGAGAGGTGGGAAAAAAGTATATTTTATATCATCGTCATTTTACTATTATAAACACTTGTTTAAACTATTCCAATGTATTAAAAACGAAGATGTAAAACAAATATGTGATTTAATTTTAAGTGATATACATGCTCAACCCAGCATAAACAATTGAACATATTTATTGGAGATATATTATGCACTATGGGGGTCAGTAATGCGTGGTTAGCCCAAACGGTGGATTATCCTATATTATTTTTGTGTGATGTTCAACAGAGATTGCATGACAACTTTATGCAAAATTAGGATTATAGACTAGTAGTTCGAGCTGAGCACGATTTTATAATTGTATATGTGTTTTCGGGTTTTATTCTTATCGTAATATGTGTAATATATCAACATTTAAAAGTGCCATAGCAAAATTAAAAGTATTCTCACACAGACAAGAAATATAAGTAGGGCGTTAGAATAAACCTAAAACCGGAGAGGAAACGCAGATGGTGTAATATCGTAGAAGACGAGTTTCTTTTTATGATTGAATGTCCTGTATACTCAGAGTTTAGAACAGAATATTATACTTTTTAAATAAACAAAATACGCAGAAACGATTTTAATGAATTCGGTATGTCTGAAAGAAATTACAAACGCGTTTTTGTTTGATTTACACACGTTTTAATAACGAAATTACAAACGTGGTTTTGTTTTTGTTTTTTATAAACATTTCAATAACGAAATTAGTGTTTTTTGTAAATAATTTATTTAATTCACATACTTGTCTGTTGGTATAACCTACATGGTTAAATTAAGTAATCAAACCTGTATATTGTGTACTACAGTGGCGTGAAGTATCTAACACAAGTAATTGTCTTTAATACATATTTCATTAAACTACTAACTACTACGTTTACACGTTCACAATATACACTTAAGAAACCAGAGTAAAGTTTGTAACTTTGAATAAATCGTTTTAAACCGTGTGCAACTTAGTATATCAAAAAGAATTTCCCCCCGAACGGGACGACCGCCCGACCGGAGCCAAACCTTCAGTATATCTCACTCTAGATCTCGATCTGCTCTTTGCTGAACTGAACTCAACAGAAGCAATCTCGTTTCTTATATAACGGAGATACGCCTGACACGTGTCCACCCTGATTAATGGACCCTGACCTCCGAATCCAGTTTCGTGGTCGTTTCACCCAGTTCAATCGTACAAATTTCATCATGATGTGGTAAACAAGATAATTAACCCATTTTCCAGAGTACTGGATAGAAGCCTCCAGTTGTTCAGACACAAGGTGACCTTCTCAATATATTTCTTAGTGATTTGGTCATGACAGTACCAGCCGCACCTTGCCTCGATTTATCATTTTGTTACTAAAAATATGGTTAATTAGATGACTAACTTTCATGTGCGTCAGTCGTGAACTTTTAGAGGAAATGGTCAACCCCAATTTTCGGTAAAAACAAACTTAATTAAGCTATTTCTTAGACAATGCCGTGCCTGCTTACACAACTATCCCATTGTTCGTCAGAGTAAAAGGCAACCCTATCACCCCAACTGTTTATTATAATGCCTGAACTTTCATAAGTGCGTTTCATCCAGGTTAAGCTGTCAGCACTTTAGTAGCTACCAATTATTCTTAATTGCTGTGCCCTTGTCATTTCGAATGGCCATACGTGCTCTATACATGCATTAAGTGTGTCAGTCACCACGTTTTTAACACAGTACATGTATTGACCAAACATGAGTGCACGATATTAACTTACTTAATATATGTCGACTATAATACAATTGTGCATAACTGTAGCGGGTAAAAGGCCTTCTCCGAGCAAATGGACGGAATTATTAAACATGTGTAACTTATCATAATTAAAATGATATAGTGTATGTGTACGGTGTATTTGTTCGGTGTATTTGTACAGCGTATTTGTACAGTGTATTTGTACAGTGTATTTGTACAATGTATTTGTACAGTGTATTTGTACAGTGTATTTGTAAAGCGTATTTGTACAATGTATTTGTTCAGTGTATTTGTACAGTGTATTTGAACAGCGTATTTGTACAGTGTATTTGTACAACGTATTTGTAGTGTATTTGTACAGTATATTTGTGCAGTGTATTTGTACAGCGTATTTGTACAGCGTATTTGTACAGTGTATTTGTATAGCATATTGGTACAGTGTATTTGTACAGTGTATTTGTACAGCGTATTTATACAGTGTATTTGTACAGTGTATTTGTACAGTGTATTTGTACAGCGTATTTGTACAGTGTATTTGTACAGCGTATTTGTACAGTGTATTTGTACGGCGTATTTGTAAAGCGTATTTGTACAGTGTATTTGTAGTGTATTTGTACAGTGTATTTGCACAGCGTATGTGTACAGTGTATTTGTACAGTGTATTTATACAGTGCATTTGTACAGTGTATTTGTACAGCGTATTTGTACAATGTATTTGTATATGCTAATTGTGAGTATTGTATATTTTGAATTTATCAGTTATGTATTTTGCAATATTGTATATCCTTCTGGCCTATTTGCCTAATAGAATTTTGGCAATGCACTTATTCAGACTTGTATCATTTTATATTACACACGATGTTTGTTCTCAGTGTGTGTCGAACTACCACAATTGTTTTTTCCAGTATGTTAAGCAATTACAATATATTCGAGAAATATGTTTGTTAAAAACAAACATTTAACTGCTTTGCAGCGTTTATATTTATCATATATCGAGGGTTCTGGGAGTGTAATAAAACTATGACTTATGTTTTTCTAGTATGTTATAGATGCAAATAAGGACCGAATCACTGTATATACTGGGAAGCATTCAGTCCCAATTGTGTTTAGTCCCAGTTGTTTGTGTGATATATCATACGTTACCTGCAGATACTTAAACTATTATACAACTAGTTAATTCCTTAGAAGTCATGAACGTAAGATTCTATTTATCACATAACACACCTACGACTAGTGTGTTAAAATACACGTTTAATGCTCTTTTGAAATTTTTCGTATTGGCGAGCATCAACCTGTATTGATTATTGCACATTTTACGACTGGACTTTCCCAACGGAATCTGTTGCGAAGGTTTCACGCTTTTAAACAGCATCGTTTGTATATTATATATGCACAGGTTGAAAGAAGAATTTATTTTGGGTCGATTAGTATTACAAAACTTACCTGCCACGATGAAATATCTCAGATTATCCAAATTTATCACAAATATATTCACATATTTCCGAATTATCGAAAGTTACCGCCATCTTGTTTGAAATTTTTACCCAGAGTTCCATGCGCATATTAGTTCACCGTACGTACGCAACCTACCATGCTATTGCTACAATCATGGCAGATAGACGTAAAACAATGTTTAGTGTGTCTAAAATACACATATTTCATGCCGATTTAAAAGTAATATTTTTGTTATATTTAAAGTATTGATAAAAAAAAATATTCTATTCGTTTATTATTTTACACGACTCTTCCTCATTCTTAAATCGTAATAAAGAGTATATAAAATATATGAAAATTAGCAGTTTGGTAAAGATCCGAATAATACTAATGACGGTGCAAGAGTGTTCACATGGCAAAAGTTAGCGGACGGGCGACAGACAACGAACAACTCGCCATCCCATAAACTCTGCGACGGGCGACGGACAACGGGCAACTCGCCATTCCATAAACTCTGTGGGGGAGGGTGTCAAAGCCATATATCGGCCAATATTCGATAGGCTAAGCCTAAAAGAAAGTGTACAACAACAACACGCACATGGAAAGTCCTCGTATAGGTCATACGATACTACGTACAAAATTTGTTCATGGCTTGTAATGGGAATGGGAGAAAATGTTTACGTAGACCAAGAAAAAAATGCTAGAAAACGGAAAATTGAGATGTTCCATGCATCTACAGATCAAGAAATTAATTTTGGATAATGGCAGATTTTACTCAGGTCAACAGCAACATCAGTGTGCTCGTCTGTACCATTGCGTTTGGCATGGGGATTCAAATTCCGGATGTTGAGATGATTATTCATTGGGGTTCCTCAAAATGTGTATTGTTCTACTGGCAGGAAGTTGGGCGGAGTGGTAGAGACGACAGATTGGCGTTGGGGGTGATGCTAGCGTTTGGTCGTTCACTCATGAAATCCGTCACGAATGAAGTGATGAAGGAAGTAGTGAACAGTAAGTCCTGTTACAGGCGAGTGATCCTGGAAAAGCTTATAACAGCTTCAATGACGAGGGACAAACTGCCAGTATCGTCAGCATGTGAAAATAAAACCTGTGACATATGCGATTGTTCCACATGTATGTGCTGTTCCAACTGTTTTTCGTGGGTGTAAAGGAAAAATGGCTGCAGTTGACAGAATGGAATGGTTGATGGATTGATTATAGATGTTGTGTGTTAAAGTGTCTTTTTAGAATGTTAGAATGACAAGACAGTGACTTTAGGTGGATGTTGCAAACTAGAATGTGATGGTTTGTTCAAAGCGGATTAGGTATTGAATAAAAAAAGTATGTGTTTATAGCTGTTATTTTTCTTTCATAGTGACAGTTATATATCCGCTCGCCCTAGTGGTGGGGCGGATGGGGGCGCAACATTTATAAAATAATTGTGTGCTTTTTTCAGCCACCTTAAGGTGACCCATTTAATCTCCCCGTCATAGGTGGGACAAAGGTCGAAAAAAAAGAAGCTCCACCAAACATACAACGATTTTTTTTATAAATCACAAATCCCATCCGCTCGCCCTTTCGGTGGGGAGGGTGCAACTTTTGCAAAATAATTTACAATAATTATTTTTTTTAACATAAATTTCCATATTTTACAGATTTTTTAGTGGGTCGTCCCCTGAATCCACCCGCAAACTCACCCCATCCCCTACACACGAAGTGAAATGAACATAACAAAACAAAACAAAAACAAGCTTAAGTTAGGTCATGGACATACAGTAGGTCTATGGTTAGGCGTTTTCCCACCCAGATCAGGCTATAAAACAAGCGATATTTTTTAAATTTTCTTTTAGGAGAATGTCTGAAGGGGTTATATATAATAAATATCCCGGCACCCTTCGCCCATTACCTTTTGTTAACCTAAGACTTGAAAACTTTATATTAGTTACATTATATACAACGCAGTTTCGTGACACGTTGTCCACAGTGGAAAATATCCGACGTTTGTGTACTTACGCGCATGCAACGGTTGGGAGAGACGCGCACTTGTCAATATATTGTCAATACACATGTATAGCGATCTACGAAAAACCGATATATTATGTAAAATATGCTTCGGAAAAGAATAAAACCGAAAGTAAATGGTAAATAACTTATTATTTTGTTAGATTACCGTCATGGTTTACGCACAGGAGTCTGATAAGTTGCTCAATTTCGTTCGAAATTCACATGGGTGTTGGAGCGGTTTTTCCAGTCGGGATTTTTACAAAGGAAATTAGGCGTATATGCAGTTACATAGAACGTCAGAATAATAAAAAAAACTGAATAGGAGCCAATTTATAAGGCTAGGGCTTGAACTATTAAGCGACGGACTAATAATGACCTGGTGCATTAATAATGACCTTTTTTTTCATCTACATGCACAATGTGCATTATCAGCCAACTAACTAGGCAATACTAAGACATTGTTCTACTGTATGTCATGTAATTTATGCATTATATAAGCACCCATCCCGTCACGTATGCACCATCTCAGTGTGTCGGCATTATATAAGTACCCATCTCGGCTACGTATGCACCATCTCAGTGTGTCGGCATTATATTAATACCCATCTCGGCCACGTATGCACCTGTCGGCATTATATAAGCACCCATCTCAGTGGGTCGGCATTATATATGCACCCATCTCGGCCACATATGCACCATCTCAGTGAGTCGGCATTATATAAGCACCCATCTCGGCCACGTATGCACCATCTCAGTGTGTCGGCATTATATAAGCATCCATCTCGGCCACGTATGCACCATCTCAGTGGGTCGGCATTATATAAGCACCCATCTCGGCCACATATACACCATCTCAGTGTGTCGGCATTATATAAGCACCCATCTCGGCCACATATGCACCATCTCAGTGTGTCGGCATTATATAAGCACCCATCCCGGCCACGTATGCATCACCTCAGTGTGTCGGCATTATATAAGCACCAATCTCGGCCACGTATGCACCATCTCAGTGTGTCGGCATTATATAAGCACCCATCCCGGCCACGTATGCACCATCTCAGTGGGTCGGCCTTATATAAGCATCCATCCCAGCCACGTATGCATCATCTCAGTGTGTCGGCATTATATAAGCACCCGTCCCGGCCACGTATGCACCATCTCAGTGTGTCGGCATTGTATAAGCACCCATCCGGGACACGTATGTACCATCTCAATGCGTCGACATTATATAAGCACGCATCCCGGCCACGTATGCTCTATCTCAGTGTGCACGTGTCGGCATAATATAAGCACCCATCCCATTATACACGAACATATTTCACATTTTATCCGATTAGTAACGTTAACTATTAACGTTGATATGCTTTCCTTTTAATATATTGGATATAGAGGATCTTACAGGAGTGGCTGTGTATTATTGATTTTATAAATGAGTTGGATAAAATGATACGATACGAGTTTTTTTAAAATCAATGAGAAACAGTCACGAATTTTAGATTCTTTCTATCACGTAACACATCTACGACGTGATAGTTTCCCTTTAATGTTGTAAAAGAGAAATCATGACGTCGTTTTGTTGTTTATATGACGTCGCTACGTTACGTGGCTGTAAATGCCTTCGCCCTACAAAACATGCGTTTTATGAAAAAAGATTTCAAATAATGATAAATAGTTACGGTGTCTGAACGTATCGTATGATATACCATGCAAATAATTGGGATTAACTGTTTTACTGTATACAAACACAGTGATTCGGTCCTCATTTGCATCTGTAATACACTAGTGTATTACGAGAAATAAGTCATGGCTTTATTGCACTCCCAGAAGTCATGTTATGTGATAAACTATTATACATTACAGTTATATGTTTATTTGCATACACACCGTGAAACCAATCATGTTCTGTTATTGGATTGGTATGCGTACTGAACAATAACTCATTATGTGTATATTTGCATACACAAACACTTAACAGTTTTTGTGTATGGTACATTTTATTATTTCGTCAACTAAATAAAATACACTTTGGCATTTGAAATTGATAAATTTCCTAATTTTTTCTAGATATATGTTTGCTTTCAATGACAACGTATATTAACATAATACCTGTTTGAAGAAAATTTCAGTTTAAATACACTATTTGTCCATAATAAGAGCAACTTTAAACGCAGGCAGAATATACATTAATGCGTTCGAAAACATTGTTTTTTAGCAAAAAACGCATCTAACGTCTAAATGCATCAAATGTAAAAAATATTTTGTCTGCATTATCACGAATACAATTATTTTAAGCACATATTCATATTAAGAGCACTGATGTGAATAAAGGCGGTGGATTACTTAAACCGTGTCGTCTTGTC
>JAWPHD010006563.1:85000-142937 GCA_037043455.1 Cyrtodaria siliqua
CTTCTGCCACAAGGACTATCACAACCTGACTTCTACGGTGATGTGATTTATAAACTTCGTAAGATTCTTGGTCATGATCACTTTCATACTATCTTTGTTAAACTTGTTAAACAGTTTATCAAAAGAGGTTATGACCCTATCATTTTGCAACGTACTGCATGCTTGGTGGTGGACCCTTTTACAGTTCGCCACTATGCTTTCCTCTTTAATTGTAAGATGACCGGACAGGCTGTGGACCCTATAATGACGCCTACCTAAAGCCCATTGGGACGGTGGCGTTTGATGTTTGTCCATGATCTTTCTTGTCGTGCCCTTAATGGTTTATTCTCTTACTGCTCTGGCTTCTGCCAAGTCATTGAGTACCTTCATTGTGGCTTTCTGGGCTATTGTTTTTTTGTATAATATTTACACGAGCATATTTGTGTTATACTTATATTGCCTATTGATGCTGCGTTGTTGGTTAGAGATTAGATCATGGCGGGGATTTCTTTATTTACACTGTCCTGTTTTAATGGGATGACAGTAGGGTAAGTGTGAGGTTTGGTGCACCCTAGAACCGGTTTAAACCCCTAGTGGCCTACTTTGGCACTGACCGTTCCACGGCGGTAGCCCTATTGTCAACCCTTTTGTGTTTGTGATGTCGTTTACTTTTATTATAACTTTTGCCTTCTTGTTTGTCTGTTTCTATGTTTGTTTCCGTGTTTTGTGGCTGACTGTCCTCCTTGAATGCTACTTTCCCTGTCCGATCTTTTTATATTTCTTTTTGAGGACTTTAATATTCGTAAATTGTGTATGACTTAAAAGCTACTCAATCATGGTTACCATAAACTTCGTAAAATCTTTGCATAATTTTATTATCGTAAACCTAATCTTCTTTCCAAATACAAAGGTAATTTAAGGACTCTTCTGCGACAAGGACTATCCCAACCTGACTTCTATGGTGATGTGATTTATAAACTTCGTAAGATTCTTGGTTATGATCACTTTCATACTAGCTTTGTTAAACGTGTTAAAAAGTTTATCAAAAGAGGTTTTGGACCCTATCATTTTGCAACGTAATGCATGCTTGGTGGTGAACCCTTTTACAGTTTGCCACTTTGCTTTCCTCATTAGTTGTACGATGACCTGACAGGCTGTGGACCCTATGAGGACATCTACCTAAAACAAAGAGTATCATAATGGACCTTTGGAAACGGCCAAAAACGACACATACGAAATATTGCAGTCTCGGTTTGATTGAGACTGTTCATGAGTGGTAGTGAAATATGCTAGCTATCGCTCACGCCCTCTAGCCCCGGGTTGAGGAGAACTCAATATTCAAAAAATCAATAGTACACAATTTTAACCATCCCGATGATGGCATGCATACGGCGGTAGACATGGAATTATATGTTTCCCAATGTCGTACGGCGTATGGTCCCAGTATCTAATACAAAATAAATGCGCCGAAGAGTGAAATAAACATAATGGAATTTAGCAGCGGTTATTAAGCCTGCATATCACAAGTAACAGCCAAAAGTCTAAATTAAAAAGCAGACACCATATCTTATAAGCGGTTAAACAATACCCAGAGCCTTTTGTCGGCCGGAGTAGTGGAACCACCGAATCAAAAATTAAGTAAGAAAACAAAAGAAATTGAAAATGTACCACCGATAACTAAATATATGTATCGGGCTCAGCGATCTCCAAAGATCGAATGAATAACAGTACTGATTGCAAGCGAGGGGAGACGTTTTATTGCCGCCACTCTGCACAAGCAACGCCACTGTGCTATAAAAAGAGTATGATAATTGACCTCTGGAAACGGCCGCGCACGACACATACGAAATATTACAGTCTCGGTTTGATTGAGACTGTTCATGAGCGGTAGTGAAATATTCTAGCTACCGCTCACGCTCTGTAGCCCCGGGTTGAGCAGAACTCAATATTCATAAAACCAATAGTACACAATTTTAAACATCCCGAAGATGGCTTACAAGTCAAGCTCCCAGTGGGATTCGAACCCGCAGCAGTAAGAGGCGAAGGTTTCAATGCAACGTCGTTACCCATTCAGCCATGGAGACGCTATATATATGACAATTGAATTGAATTGCGGTAAGGCAATATGGCGCCCAACAGGAATGAACATGCCAGGCTCATCCTTCATGTACATCTAGATAAAATTTGGAGAATGGGCCTAAATCCTTCTCACCTGCAAAACTGCAGAGTTGCTGCATATTCTATTATAGACACTCCATTTACGCTGGAGCCACGTTGATTGTTTTTCTGCCACTGCTCTAGTGATTTGAGCGAGATGGCACCTAAAACAATGCAGGGATAATGATGAAGACCTTTAATGAGCATGACAAAAAGACATATGGTGTATCACTATAAGGTATATATCCGTATTGCAATATATCGCAATACAAAAAATTGCAATACCCAGGACTTAAAAATATTATTTGGAAGAAGATTACGGACACATATCCACCGCTGGCAACTTGTTGAATGAGGGTGGGGGTGGTTGGGTGTGTGTAAACATACAAGACTTTTTTCATATAAGATATATAGACTATAAATATTATCAAAGCCATCAGCCTTATAGTAAGTGTGGAGTTCAACACAACTGTGTTCTTTAAAATTTCAGTTTTGGTTTACATTACAAACACATTATCTAGGGTCTGACGTCAAGTGAAGTCAAGTCAACCGTAGCGTTGACAAGGCTATATCAACCGGAACGTCACGACAATATGCGCATTTCCACTTGATATTGATTCTTTGTAGCATAACTCAGTGGAATCTTATTGAACGGGAACGTCATGACAGTATGCACATCTCCACTTGATATTGATACTTCCTAGCAAGTTTCAATAAGTTTCAATAAGTTCTAACCTTCAGAGAAATAGCCCGGACAAGAATTTTGTAATATATATATATTAGAGATACTTGATATTGATGCTTCATAGCAAGTTTCACAAAATTATAACATGAGGTTTTAGAGAAATAGCGCGGACAAGAATGTTCTATTTTACTAGTTACCAAGTATGAAATGCATTAAAAAATGCAAAGGGCCATAACTCAGTGGAAAATTATCGAACCTGAACGTCGCAGCAATATGCGCAAATTAACTAGATATTGATGCTTCGTAGCAAGTTTCACGGAAAATTATAACATGTTTTATTTAGAGAAATAGCGCGGGACCAAAAATTTCCATTTGACTACTACCAAGTATGAAATGCATTCAAAATACAAAGAGCCATAACTCAGTGGACAATTATTAAACGAAAAAGTCATGAAAGTATGCGCATATTCACTTGATATGGATGCCTAGTAGCAATGTAACGATATATTAACATGGGGTTTTAGAGAAATAACGCGGACAAGAATGTTCTATTTCACTAGTTACCAAGTATGAAATGCATTAAAAATACAAAGGGCCATAACTCAGTGGAAAATTATTGAACCAGAACGTCATGACAGTATGCACATCTCCACTTAATATTGATACTTCCTAGCAAGTTTTGCTAAATTCTAACAAAGAGTTTTAGAGAAATAGCCCGGACAAACATTTTGTATTATATATTCTAAAAGGAAAAAGAAACGCATAGGGTATTTCCGCTATATATTGTATGTTTAATATGCTACTGGTAATCGAATGGTACAGGGCGACATTAGGCCTGTCCTATAGGAAAGAAGTTTAAACATCACCGAACACACAAATGGTTACCCCTTTAAAGTTTCATTATCGACAGAATGCGCATTTGGCTCAAGCAGGTTAGCAAACTTAAGCTTTATTTTTTTATTATGCGTTTCTTTTTGCTTTCGGTATATATATATATATATATTAGAAATATAAAGTGCCATAACTCGGTGGAAAATTATTGAACTGGAACGTCATGATAGTAGGCGCATCTCCACCCGATATTGATACTTCCTAGCAAGTTTCGCGAAATTTTAAGAAAGAGTTATTTATAGCCCGGATAGGAATTGCGTCTATTGACAGACGGAAGGACAAGCTGATCCAGTATACCCCACCCCCCACCCCCATCCCCCACTGCAAACTTCATGTTGCGGGGGTATAATAAATAACATTATCTCTTTCTTGCAGTAGGGACTCTTTTCAAGATGGAAAATATGTGGGACTTTTTTTTATAGTCCTTGAGTAACATATTAAATGTTTTTATGTAACTATTACTTCTTTAAAGTATTTGGCCCAAAATAAGTTTCACAAAGGCTGATCAGACATAGGAAAGTCCCACAATGTACTGCTCTTGAGAATGAAGGGCCATCGGCGTAGCTACTATTATAGGTTAAGGATCAACTCTCAAATATGTCAAAAAGTATTTCACACAATTTTTCTGTCATATATACTGTAAAACGCACTATTGCATGCAGTAGCGCTGATGGGGTCAATGTCGTATCGGGTACATTTATGTATACAGATACAGAAACGAACCCGAAAATCTTTGAATTCCAGAATGGCCAGCAAATATACAGAAACGTACCCGGACAAACAAGATCTCATTGGCGGGATTGAAACTATTTAGAACTTGATAAAACAACTACTTAAACATTATTGTTTATCATTAACAATTGCGCTTATATAATAATTGTTCGTAAAAACATAATTAGGCTGCCATAGTGAGTAATAAAATACAGAACGTGTTGTCGTAAAACCGGAAGTTGTAAATCATCCAACAATTATGCAGCTCGTCAATCAAGACGAGTTGGTCAAATGTTTAGACCAACTGCATTCCTGTAAAGCAGAACTTGGTCTTAAATCAACAAATCCGCTTTTGATATGTTTTTAAGTATTAAATATCATTATAAATACGATTTTTACTATGCCATTGATGTATGTTCAGTGAAAAAAGATAAAATATCGAAAAAAATCACAGGGAAAAAACTCTTGCGCGAATTACCGGAAGTGACGTAATAGGGAACAAACTATTTTTTGTTTACATTGGGACTGAACGCAAAACAGTATACCTTGTGTGAAAATGTGAGAATTAGGCGATCATGATACTGAGTCAGAGGAAATGCCCGTGTTAAGACGGTTACACAATGTGCAACCTTATGATTTTGAGCCAGAATACGTGTCTGAGGACGAAAATACATCGGATTCATCAACTGATCATGAAGTCGAACGCGGTGGAGGTGCAAATGGAGAGCTTGTAAAGACTATCGTATCATGTCATTCAATATTTTCGGCAGTTCATTACACTATTCACTAATCTAACAAAATAGTGTATATATACACTGACAGCAACAACAAAAAACAACGTAAACATTGTTTTCATCAAAATCTGACAGTAAGTCACCCGCAACACTGCAATATCTTGGTACATACACTATAACCGCGAAATGTAGTATATTCCGAATAAATGGACCTAGTCTAAATACGAGCGTCAGATCTTTTTGCCGATAAATAGACATGGAACAAAATATAATTATTGTAAATAATTGAGTTTGTGCGGTTAATCAGCCGTCCTTGCCGGTTGTTAGTCGCCATTGGGTTCATTATCAACAAAGCAGAGATCACATGACCTCTTGCCTTCTATTGCAAACAAAGAAATATCAACAGAATTGAGAAGTTACAATTTTCATCAAATTCCCGGATTCTATTCCGTTTTTGGTTTATATGCGTTGTTGCATATGTTAATAAGGATAATAACGGGAAGTATTGTTCTGTTTTACAGTTCATTGCATGCTGTTTTGTGTGTAAACAGGTTGTTGTGTTTGTTTTGCGATACACAATGCATATGGCGGACTGCCATGATACACAGGGACGCAGAATAACGGTATTCGGCCATAGTTTTGTTAAGCGCTTAAAATGCTTTGTAAATGATAAACCTGCAGGGTTTTCACTACGAACAAGGGCTGTCACTGTGGATATTTATGGATTCGGTGGTCTTAAGTTAAGGAATGACGAACATAAACGGTTACACAAAGTGGACACATTGTTGGCTACCCAAAATACTTCCGCAGTATTCGTGACTGTATGTTACGTCAGCTTAAGTGGTGAGTGTTGTACAGGTTTTGTGTAAACACATAGTGATATATTATATTTGGCCGTGGTGTAAGTTCAGATTGCTCATTGTATTTATATTGTTGTTCGACAATTGGTAACATCACACACATCACTATTGTGAGATATTTCTATTGCTTTGCAAAATTAAGTATCCAACTGCATCATCTTTGTGTGGGCTGTAGAGTGGCGGATAGTTACCCACCTTTTACTATCGATATGTTTGATTTAATTACACAAATGTGTTTTTGAACATTTTCTAACTAGTCATGTTATGTAAGAGTGTTAGTTAACTAGTCATGTATATAGCATTCTAATATAATGTAATCACATATATATTACATTATAGTCATTTTATGGTAAAATAAAATGACATGTTCGCATAACATGGTATTTGTATGTTTTTTGGTTCCCATCAGCAAAACAAGCTGCATATTGTTGTGGTTGGATACTTGTGAGTGCTGCATTAAGCAAGCACAAAATATAATTATTGTAAATAATTGAGTTTGTGCGGTTAATCAGCCGTCCTTGCCGGTTGTTAGTCGCCATTGGGTTCATTATCAACACAGCAGAGATCACATGACCTCTTTCCTTCTATTGCAAACAAAGAAACATCAACAGAATTGAGAAGTTACAATTATCATCAACCCACCACCATCCCCATTTCGCCGCCTGTATTGAAATGATATACATTCAGATCTGGCGTTAGGGAAGCTTTATACATATATGTTTTTAATGCAAGGACGGCCGATAAGTCACTAATCGATTCTTTTATCATAAAAGTTATATATTCTATGTCACTGTGTGGGCGGATAGTTACCCACCTTTTACTGTGGGAATGTTTGATTTAATTACACAAATGTATTATTGAACATTTTCTCACTAGTCATGTTATGTAAGAGTGTTAGTTAACTAGTCATGTATATAGCATTCTAATATAATGTAATCACATATATATTACATTATAGTCATTTTATGGTAAAATAAAATGACATGTTCGCATAACATGGTATTTGTATGTTTTTTGGTTCCCATCAGCAAAACAAGCTGCATATTGATGTTGTTGGATACTTGTGAGTGCTGCATTAAGCAAGTACAAATATATTATTAGATATTATCCATAATAGATAAAAAAAAAATGAATAAATAAAACAGCATTTAATTTCGGCAAATTTATTTCTATAGAATTATATATTTGCCATAAGTCGCCATGAACACCAAACACTCTAGAAGCGGTGTTTGCAATATGTCACGCTCTCCAGTCTCCACTGCCCCCAAATATCAATACAGACTAATCAAATACTGTGGTGCACTATTGAAGTGCAGCCTAATTAGGTTACATACGTCGGTATATCACAAACGCACGCATAATTTAGGGAAACCTAGTTTTATGATATATTTCCTGTTTTTTGCAATTACTTGAGCGGTGTTATACCGCCGAAGTCAGACGCGTATTGCACAAGACGGATATATCACATGATATGCGAGCTCTAATTGTCGCGCACAAAGACAGAAAAATACTATGATTTAAATAATATAGCCAAATGTATTAGGAGCACGATATAGACAGTTAGTAAGTATACTTACTCATGTATACTTACTCCTGATATACAGATCGAAAACAGACCAAATTATCAAATTACCATAATATAAAGTATATTATTCTATTATACTTGTTTTACTTATTGCACGAGCTAAGAGGCGTTATTGTTGTTGCTTTGCCATAAAACATTACTGAATTAATATAAAAGCTAGTAATATTATTAATTTTCTGCCTTGTAATAGTTATCCATGAAACATTTTGTATTTTTTTTTCAAATCCATAGACCTATATTTGTTGATAATATATAATTATAACACTATTGGCAGAAGGGGTGTATAATTAAAATTATTAAAATTAAAATTTGGAAAAAAAGACAGTGTTTATTTCACCGGATTCATTTAAATTCATATGCTGAACGTTCTTAGCAATATTTTTAAAAAAGACGGCTACATATTATTAGCGCCGTCAACTCTTCATTGATTCAAGTAAAGACGCATGCTTCTTATTCAACAGCTAAACATTCACGGTGTATATAAAGATCTAAGACTATACGCCTTTCTTCAATTTATCATACGTATACCCGATGAGATGCTAAGATAATTGAACATAAATTTCAATCTTACTTCATGTATGAATTTCCTCCTCAACGCCGGTCGAATAGGCGAATACAACTTGCTTGGAGACGGCGGGGTTATGCACTTCTCATTTTTATAGTCAAATATCGTTGGTACCGCTGTTGATTTTAATATGCATGGCCTTTTGTTCTCCAAATTCAAAGATAATGAAACCAAAGGATGGACTTCCCACGAAGTCAACTCAAAATGTTTGCTACAAACTCACGCGTCTTTCGTAGGTTCCCACTTTCTCGACGAGTTGCGCGATTTTCTTCGGTAACGGTCTACCCACACTTCAGATCTTAATATATGATTATCTCGATTAGGGAAACGAGAGAAAATTAGGTTATTATCTTGTCCTTCTTTATGCAAACGTTTTCACCCAGAACAGCACACGGCATCTTTAACAAGTACCATAAAACGTAATCCTAAATAGACAGTACTATACAACTCAATGCGACACCGCTAATCGTTTGGTACCAATGACGTCACAGGATCACGTGACACCTACCAGGGCGAAACTCGAAGCGTGTGCGCTATGAGATAAAATTGGCTACTGTGAGAAAACGGGACACCCAATAAGTGTAAGATTTGAATAGATTGTATATTATATATATATATATTTCCGAATATATACTCAAAAGATACGCCGTATTTTACCTTTAAGGTGGAGGGAACAGCGAGCGGCTTTTAAAAAGTGAATCGATTAAACTGTGTAAACAATAAAAGTTTCGTTTTCCGTGAAGTAACAGTACGCGTTACGGACGCGTTTTAGGACATTGTTTTTTGTCTCGGGTACATTTATGTATATTTGGGGGCCTTTCTGTATTTCGACGATTTTCGGGTACGTTTCTGTATACATAAATTTACCCCAGGTGCCGTTCTGTAGTACCCGGTACGACAATGACCCAATCAGCTGAAGTAGCTAAGTTTAAAAAAAACAACGGTAGGTGAGCCTGACCCTGAACCCGACTGTAGTTTGTCGGGCATGCAGTCTGTTGTTGTCTCGGGTACATTTATGTATATTTGGTTGCCTTTCTGTATTTCGACGATTTTCGGGTACGTTTCTGTATACATAAATATACCCCGGGTGCCGTTCTGTAGTACCCGGTAAGACAATGACCCCATCAGCTGCAGTAGCTAAATTAAAAAAAACAACGGTAGGTGACCCTGGACCCGACTGTAGTTTGTCGGGCATGCAGTCTGGCAATAAATTACAGTCATGTTTAATTCGTTAAAAGAAAACAATGTCAGGATGTGTGTTGACAAGTACCTGCCACTGTGGGGCTGTGCATTTATTTGAATTGTTCAAGCTACTGCAGAAGAAACGAAACAAGCGCAACGAACAAGACTCAATAGTCCGAGATTTGCCCACACGGGTGTCCTAGTTTCATTCATTTGACGTCTTTGAGTGCTATTTTTACATACGCACGTTTATAAATGCGCCCTAGACGGAGGATGGCACATATCAACAAATCGTCTTGCCGTTCGTAGACGTGTATTTTATGCACTACAGTAACGTGTGTCCATTCTAATTTCTATCAGTTTGTTGATCTCTCTCCGGTTGAACTTATATGGGCACTACTCACCTACTGTAAATGTTAAATCCTCGCAACAATTCAAACTTAGTTTGTACTTACTACGTTTTCCATTGTTCTTCTTAATTCAATCTATACTGAGTAGTCTATAAAATTGAAAGCGAATTAAAATTTCTGAGAATCCTGTTACGTCACAAAATGAATACCACGTTTGTTCAGACCATGAATGATTCGGACCAGATAAGCGGTGCATACACCGTTTAATTTATGTCAAAATCCACAGAGGTGTACCTGGAACGTTTTTTGGTATACGCACGGTGGAGGGTGTGCAAGTGGGTGTCCCTCTCCCGCTGGTGGGGGTCGGGGAATTTGTTGGAAAACTGAGCCCTAAACAAGTAGTTTTGAGCGACTTTGAAACGCATTTTGAAACTGATCCCCCTCACCCTAACCACCTTCGGCCTCAATTTTTATTGCATTTTTAGCTTTTTTATTTGTCAGACACCCAACTCTGAATTATACGCACGGGCGTATAGGACGATACCTAGGTACGCCCCTGATCCATCATGAATGTATTTTTCTTTCCAACATTTCATTGGCGTAGCTACCTATAGACACTGTAGGCCTACATATTGGACAAACATTAACGTCAAAACGCATGATCTGTTTTAGTAAAAAAACTAAAACAAAAACTTCTAGGGCATACCCTACAGTAGCGGTTAATAAATATAGTGCTCAACCATCATTTGAGACACAACTACGTCCTTGCATTTGATGGTATTTTCCTTAATTTAACGTTTTAAGCAAAAAAGTAGTTAATTGAGTTTCCCTTGTCATTTCCTTGAAAGCCGAAATGATATGCTAAACTTTAAACAATTTGTTATACAATGTCTTACTTTAAAAATAAAGATACATACTATTCACATTTTACGATTCATTATGAACCTTCTGAATGTATCCTTATCAAAACAAATAAATAGTTGACACATGACACAAAGCAAATTGATACTGTGTGTCTTGGACTGTTTTGCCTGTTTGAGTTAATAATATGTCAAAGAAACGTTGACACGGCACAGTATACCATGACCAAGCCTGCCAGCCCATACAATGGCAGAACCACAGGCGTCTGTAAACTAACATTTCATAATAGTTAAGTACTAACGGTTAATTATTTTATTACAAAATATGGGATATTAAACTACATGTAGTTATAAATTCCAATTATAATACAAATTACACTCGGAGTCTCCTGTGATTTAACTCTTTTAATCTGGCTTTAATCTTCACATTCCAATCTCATCCGAATCGACCACTGATCTTTTCCAAAATGTCCTCTGAACTCACAATTTAAAACTGTCCAAATGATCAGATCCGAATCGGCTATATCGAACTACGCGCGCTTTTGGAGAAGCAACTTATGCGATCGTATTAACTCGTATTAACTTGGTACTTTCCGAAACTATCGCAACACTGGACGAGTTTTCTCCCCTTTTGAGCTATCCCTTATTACCTTATCCGACTAGATAATAGCGTACCTCATGGGATAAAGAGCGTTCCTTATTACTGTTGTAGTATGTTTAGTTCATTTGCATTTACTTCCGTTAAACACTGTTATATACTATCCATTTTTACAATGAGGTCCTCTTTAGTTTTAACTTTTATTTTTTTCTTATCACTAGCGTATGAAATGGATGTTCCACGCAGTTCCATTATTAAGGTTTCTAAAAAGAGTTGATCATTTATAACAAACTGTAAACCTGAAACTTCACTGAGGTTTTCGTTATAAACAGGAAGGCAATACTGCCGTTTGATTTTTTCTATTTTGTTATTGATTGCATTTAAATAATCAATATCATTTAAAAGTGAGTTATTATGTTTCCAGAGACCTTTGCCATGTGTTTATGTATTAAAACCAAGGTTAAGTAAAGTTATCGAATGATCAGATTTATACGCTGATTGTATATCACTTATTTTAACATTTGGTAAACAGTCTGCTGGTAGCAGAACAAAATCTAGTCTCGCTTGTTGTAATGGTCTAGTTGGTCTCCAGGTGTATCTATTCTTGTCTGGAAAATATTCTCTAAAGTGGTCAAAGAGTTTTCTATCTTGCATTATCTCTAAAAGTTTTTCCATGGCGTTTTTACTATTTATTGATTTGTAGTTCATTTCCTATTTGTTCAAGGATGGTAGATACATTTTCATAAAATTCTGGTTGATCTGAATGTGGGTCATACAGAGTAACTACTGTAAAACACTTTGATTCAACCGTAATGTCTAGAGCCAACAAATTACCTTGCTCGTTCTTTACTTCATTATGTACTTTACATTCAAAATGTTTATTTAACAGGATTGCAACTCCCATAGAATTGGATTTGGCCAAACTGAAATAACACTCACCATTCCACTTAGCATAAATAAACTTCCGTTGGGACTCGGTGAAATGTGTGTCTTGCAAACTGTATATATGGCAGTTTTTATCTTGCAACTACTTAAAAACATCTACTAGTTTTTGATTACCGTTTAGGCCTCGAAAATTCAAAGATAAAATGTTTACATCACTCATCATGCATTCGGATAGTGGTACATATTGTACTATGGACCCTGTATACTGAGCCAGCCGGCATGGGAACCTGAGACCTCATGTGACAAAAAAGGGAGGGATAGAGAAGGGGGATAATAAACGGGGAACAGGTGCAAAGAACATGCCACCAGAATAGTATAGTGGTCGGGTTTTGAGGCCAATTTCATGTCAAATACATAATATACTGCAAATAAGTTTGGATATTTTGAAACCATTATCATTAATTCAGTTTCATGTTCACCATCTATGTTATGGAGGATATGTACAGTTGAATAATTTAACACGGATGATATATATACCCTATGAGTTAAAAGTGTATTTTGTAGTATTACTGCAAATATTAACCTGTAAATATTAAACTAATTGTAGAATAAAAGGCAAGTCCTTCAAACCAAATGATACAATGTAGTTATAAAATCCAGTATCACTGAAGTCAATAAGCAGTAATTACTAAACTGGCATACTATATATATAGCTTGACCAGCCTGTTAACAACAATATGTGTTACACTTACCAATAAGTCAAAACTTAATTCCAATAAATATTCTAAACACAAATAATCTCTGTACAATAGTATACAACTAAAACATCAAGTAAACACAAAGCTCATTTATATGGTAATCCGGTATTTCATAAATTATTCAGTTATAGTTAATCCATTTCAATATGCCTTTTATGTTACTGCATTGGATTATAAGGTATATGTTGCTTTTGGCAAAGTATATGATCATCTCACATTATAACTGTTTTAATTGTAGTTTTAGTCCAGGAATTGGCCTATTATTGCTTTATATAAAAACTAAACACAAACATATTTCACCTGTACAGTAAATATAAATTAAAAATGTTCCACACTGTAAAACAAAAGAAAGAAAACATACCAAAAGCTCAAAACTACACTTTCGCACTAAAACTGAATCCTGTAAATAATAACTTCTAATGTTAACAGTTAAGACACATGTGTACTAAAAATTGCAATAATGTTGTCATAGATGTCAAATGTGTTCCTTATGGCTCATGTGGTCTTTCCAAACACGGAACCGTTGAAATACCATGCGCTGTCCATGTCCTTGTGATAAGTGATCCTGCTGATGTTCCCTTGGTTAAGTTTGGTAACGTTGTCAACAAGTCTATGTCGAGCCGCTTTCAAACTCTATCGCTTCTTCATAACCATTGTATTGGCATTGTTATGTCTCAACTTCATGAAAACTGGTTTAGTTGTGCCCGTCCTGCCGGGTATACGATGTATCGCCAGGATTTGGTGTGGAGTCAGTGTTACACCTTCAGTGAACATGATGTGACAGACCTTCTTGGTGAGGGTTTCATCAGTTTCTAGGGTGTCGTAATGAACATCCATTTTAACATTGTTCTTTCGCGAATATTGCTCATTATAGTTCTACTTTTTGCTTGCCTCTCCAGCCAATGTTTAATTTGTTAATACATTCTCTTTAAGCTTTTCAAACTTCTGTTCCATGTTAAATTAATACTTTAGGAATTGTTGTTTTCATATTCCAAGCTGGTGATTTTTTCGTTCATATCCATTGTTTTCTCTACTAGTTTTATCTCAAAGACGTCTAACATCTGCTTTTCTATTTCAACCTGTCCACAGTAGATGCTATAAGGCCTTCTATGCAACTTCTGAATGAAATCGTTTACTTGCCTGTGAGCTACTGTGCTTCTGATTTTGCTTAGCTGAGCCTGAGGCAAAATTAACTGTTAGCTTTCCTTGTGAAGATCTTTGCTGGTTACTGGATTGCTGCATTGTGCTGAATGCTGTGAGCACTTTTCAGAGTATTACAAAATCAGTGAAAGGGATGTGTCTTTTATTTTGCCATCTAAATATAAATAAGGTTATCAGGAGATGACCAAACAAGAAATATAAAAAGATCGGACAGGGAAAGTAGCATTCAAGGAGGACAGTAAACCACAAAACACAGAAACAAACACGCAAACAGACAAACAAGAAGGCAAAAGCAATAATAAAGGCAAACGACATCACAAACACAAAAAGGGTTGACAATAGGGCTACCGCCTTGGAACGGTCAGTGGCAAAGTAGGCCACTGGGGGTTTAAACCGGTTCTAGGGTGCACCAAACCTCACACTTACCCTAGTGTCATCCCATTAAAATAGGACAGTGTAAATAAAGAAATCCCCGCCATGATCTAATCCCTAACCAACAAGGCAGCATCAATAGGCAATATTAGTAAAACACAAATATGCTCGTGTAAATATAATACAAAAAAACAATAGCCTAGAAAGACACAATGAACGTACTCAATGACTTTGCAGCAGCCAGAGCAGTAAGAGAATAAACCATTAAGGGCACGACTCTTAATTCATTTCGGATTTGTTAATGTTAATTTGTTTGAGCGGCCACGTCTCATTTTTATGCACGTGAAAGTATAATTTACTGCAGCGCCCACGCCTGGGTTGTATGCACGTGAAGGTATAATTTTCTGGAGCGCCCATGCCTCAGTTGTATGCACGTGAAGGTATAATTTACTTGAGCGCCCACGCCTCTGTTGTATTCACGTAAAGGTATAAGTTACTGGAGCTCCCATACCTCAGTTGGATGCACGTGAATGTATAATTTATCATTTGAAGTTTTGTAGTGTACCATAAATATCCAAAACATATGCATAGGTTTTAAAAGTTATTTGTGGTAGGCCCGGCCCCCATTTCCTTACCACTAGATTCGCGTCTCTAATAACAACAATACCTACAATACAATTTCAATAGTTTAGTCTACAGTCTATGTATCCACATGAAGATCATTAACACATGTATATTCTCGGCCTAAAAAAAACCGTGTTATGCATATGCATTACTTTCATATATCGGTCTGGGCAGATTAACCAAATAAAAAGCCCACTTGCCATTAGTTAATGTCATTCGTACATTTTTCCTCACGTTCATAAAGTCGACAATGGCATGCCTTCATGTTGTAAATAAACGTACAACATCAATCGGTGATGCAAAAGTTACAATTTCATTTGCTGCTTTTCACAATATAAATGTAAGAAATTAACAATGAATTAACTTAAACAAACGTTTAATGACAGTCTCATAGAATCTCACAAAGTCTCGCCAAAATCGCCACTAACGTGGGCGAATTAAAACTTTAATTTCGTCCCGCATTTTTTGGTTCTGAATCCATAGCGTACCGAAGAAATTAAAAACAAACTCACTAAGCAAACTCAAACTAATACCAGAAACACCGTTATTAGAATGTTTTGTCTCTTAGTTTGTTCTGCACTTCAGGTTAATGCAGTATAACTTACGAGCCGGCACACTGACATATAACGATCTAATTTGTAAAGGAGATTGTATAGCAGGTGATAGCTGTTTTTCTTTCTTTGACATAAAGTACACATCATTATCAGAATCATTAACATACTAAAGTAGTGTCGCTTAACCTTCGTGATAGACAATGCTAGATTTGATTATCAATAAACTCCAGCGTATATACTGCATACGAGATATTTGACGAAATAATTACATGCATGCAAATATGTATGGATGTATGTATGTATAGAGTTTGACGTCGTGTGTAATACACGTTCAGTCATAACACTGTGCACTTATTGCCCTCGGTGTCAGTATACTGCGCCGTGGGTGGGGTATTATGGCATGTGACTAAAGCGTATGATTGAAGTATGGTTGCATACTACCTACCTACACCTACCTACCTACCTATCTACCGGCCTACCTACCTACCTACCCACCCACCCACCCACCCACCCACCCATCCAAAACACACCCAGTTGACGTTTTGATAAAAAGGCCGATGGCGGTTTAAACCAGGATCTAGGGTGCACCAAACCTCACACTTACCCTAATGTCATCCCAATAAAACGGGGTAAATAAAAAAGCCCCTCTTTGAATATTTTCTAACCAACAAGGCAGCATTAATAGGCAATATAAGTAAAACACAAAGATGCTCGTGTATATATAAATACAAACAAACAATAGCCTAGAAAGCCACAGTGAAGGTACTCAGTGACTTGGCAGAAGACAGAGTACCAAGAGAACTAACCATTGAGGGCACGACAAGACAATATTGCTGACAAACATCAAACGTACAGCAAGATTGCTGACAAACATCAAACGAACATTACCTACGTAATTTACAATCGGAGCGATGGAGGTTGATCGGTTGATCGGTTGATCGGAGCGATGGAGGTTCAATCTCCATCGCTCCGATTGTACATAACGTAGGTTTGCTAGGTCGCCAGCGGCCGAACACTTCAGTTCAGAAGGCCACACGTTCAACGACTTGTCTCTGACATGCATTGAACACAATCCAAATTGGACCGACTCCGGACGTGAATTGCATGAAACGTACTGGATAAGACGCTTAAACACAAAACATCCAGTAGGAATCAACAAAGGGGACTAGATACATCTTACAAAATATATGAATGTATACACTCATACTGTGTTTTTTTTTATTAATTTCCTTGGTCCAATTTTCTCCATTTATATATTATGCTAGCCTTATTCATAGTTCTAATTAGCTTTGTAGTTGTTTTTACTTTATCCTGCAGTATCAATTCTATGTTATAGGTATTGAGGTAGGGTTATTCACTCACACACTCTCTCTTCATAACTTATCATAAATGTCAGCGTACAATTTTACCTTCATCCTACCAGCAATGTTCTATTATTAGTACTTGTGCTACTTCCCTTGATCAGAATGTCTTCATTTATTTTATTTTATTTGTTTAGCCTTATTCATTGTTTTTATTATATTTGGAGTTGTTTTATACGATATCCTGCAGTATCGAGTATAGGTTTTAGGTTTTGAGGTAGGGTTTGTGTTATCTTCTACACATCTTTACTTTCTCTTCATAACTAAATGTCAGCGTACAATCTTACCCTCATCCAACCAGTTATGTTCTTTTATTAGTATCACATATGGCTCCAGAGTGACTATTCAAAGTAAGCAGTCCCTGCAAAACTGCCAAACGATAAGTTGTATTTTAAAGAGTTTTATTTAAACTGCCGTGTATTTTAGTGTTTGTTTGTTTCGTATTTGTTCTTTACGTGTTTGTGTACCCCTGATGAAGGCGTAAGCCGAAAGAGCTCAGTTTTTTATAAACTGTAGCACTGTATAAATGTTTTTCCCATATGTATATATATAGTAGAGAAAATCATACATTGAACAGAATACCTTTCACAAACACTGGATCCAGAAAGGATACTAAATGATAGATTAATTTATTAAAATATTTTGTGGAAAATTATCATTTACAGTGCTTTATCAACAAAATAAAATAAAAAATCATAGCTAGCGTGTATACTAGCTAAAATATATACTCAGGCGCTTTCGGCTTTACGCCTTCTTTAGGAGTACAAAGACATGTAACATTTTCAAGAAAATCATCTAAACAACGATTGCAATGAAAACAAATCTAAAAAAAAATGTACAAATTATTATAAAGATATGAATAATATGTTCTGATATTGGAAGAGAATGCCCGCACACGGTGCCCATTTAGATTTACAATAATTATATAACGCTATACACGCCAAGAAAAAATTAAAAATATTCAGACCGTTAGTAAACGTCGTGAACGTCAAAGATGTTTACTTTCAACAAACGGAAATGACGTCGTCAGTTATGACGTCGCGTAGGTGGAACGTTGACATTTTAAATTAAAGAAACGCTGACATTTAAATTGACGTTGACGTTAAAATAGCGTACGCTAACGTTACAGTGTTTTGACATGTTTGACTATTTTTCCATATAAACTCCTAGATTAAATTCATTATGAACTGTAATTATTTAAACAACTATCTATAAATTGATTTAAAGACACATGTTGCATAAATCAATTGTTAAAACGACTTTATTTGAAATCCTTAATAGAAATGTTAAGTAAATTTATTTAGTAAAAACTCCAACGTATATACGTTCTTAAAACACATTTAAACCTCGAGCACGTTGATATTGTAATTAAGTTGTCTAGATCATAGATGCAAATTATTCATAAAACGAATAAATTTGAATATGCGTTTTTATTAAATTATTAAATAGGAGGTGAATAATTTCGATATCAATAGCAGCATTTCACAGTAATCAACAAATAAGCTGGCATGTACATTTATTAGTTATTGTTACTGGAGATGCGGATGTCATCCCCTTTGTTTATTCCAAACAGTTGAATAGTGTTGAGTAGACGGATCCATAAGATTGGCCTGATTTTCGAGTGTGATCTGACCAATTGGGGTTGTGGTCTATGCAGCAAAGGAATATATCCGAGAAAACATGTCATGTAGAGCAGAGATGTTCTGCGACTAGCGACCTGGCGAGTTTGCTTGTGTTTACCTCAGATCTATGTAGGTTAATACTTTGTTTTAAATGTAGTTTTGTTTCACCTAAGTACTGTTTTTGACATTACTTGCATGTCATAAGATATACGACATTACTCGTTTTGCAATTAGCATGGCATTTTATATTGACTATGGCGCCAGTCGAGGATTGTTTAAAACTATGCGTGACAGGCATGAGTTTGCATGTATGGCATCTAGGCATACCAAAGGGACTTGATTGCCCAACTGATATATCAGTGGGATTTGGATTTAATTTAGCTCGTACCAGTATATCCCGCAGATGTTGGGGTCTTCTGTAAGCAATGATCGGTTTCTCTGAAAATAGTTTCTTGAGCCGATCGGATGATTCTATGACAGGCCAGTACCTCGTTAAAATCCCTTTAACGTCAGGTGCGTTTGAGTGGAAGGTAAGTACAAATGGTGTCTTTATATCAGAAGCATCTGGCTTGTTTTTGTATTGCAAGATATCGTTTCTATTGTGCTCTCTTGCCCTCGAAATGGCATTCAAAATGTCTGGATGTTTGTATCCTCTGTTGAGCAAGTGTTGTGAAAGTTATTTAGCTCGGATCTCAACAATTTGGATCCGAGCATATGCGTCTGATGCGTACTGCTAAACTGTATGGTATATGTATACAAACAAATAATATGTTATATTTTCCTGAGAATCTGCTATTTTTGTTTTATTTGATGCATTTTTTTCGAACCTGACACTGATACTGTCAGCTGTGGACAGAACAGGCTTCTGTTATCATATTCCCTCAGGATACTAAAAGAAATCAGATGTCCGTAATGAAAGATAGTCGCTATGTATATCGACCTATCGTAGTGCATTTAAGCAAATAATAGCGTAAGTTATCGTCTTTACAAAATATGATCTAGACAAAATTAAACTGATTATTTTTTGTTTTAAACATATTTATTTTACATCGATTGTGAAACAAGTTCTTGCAACTTAGATTAATCACTCTCGATAAACCGATTATTGAATAGCATAGTACGTATATGTAAGCGTTTACTGTGTTATTGACTTTAACATGTGTTATCTGGATTCACTATCGTTATGTAGCCGGGACAATACTACTTTCAATATATTTGAATCCTGCATGTTAATACAACGTAACTATATGGATTTTGTAGAACACAAATAAGTGTTACAATGTGAAACACTATTCAGTATTCCGTTTACTAATCATTTCAAGATTTGTTACCATTTGTTACCATTTGGTTACCATTTGGTGACACTAATTTAGACATATAATACTGTACCGATAGTTTTGTTTTCTATTTCCAATACTTATCGACTGCAACAACTGCCAAATTTCATTCAGTGCGTCCAAAGGAATGTTAATATCTCCTTTTCTATTGGGTGGAAAGCTCTGAAATGTCACACATGTACTATCCAGTGGTTGCAGATTTAATCTGTATAGTGAAAGAAAACAGAACTCTGTGCCAAGGGGCGGATTTTGGCTTGAAAGTGTGTAACTTGTGCTTTTTGTGTAAACCGTCCTAAGTTTACACATAATAGCTAATACATTTTCCACTAATATGGACTAAAAACATATTGACATAATCTGCATACATATCTAAATATCCTGGCATACTAAGCGTTTGTAATATCATTCAGTATTCATAGCTATCAGTAAAATAAACATACCTACCCTTTCGCCAACGCGTTTAAATCGGAACCGATTTGAAATTATACCCGACTTGGTAATTGTCGGTTATACAGTGTGATTGTGTACGTATTAATATAATTGCTCACGTAAATGAAAAAACAAATCTTTGGCTGAAATAAGCGCACCGAACAATATGTTTATATTGTAATTACTCTTTTTACTATTTGCATAATCATAATGATCGGCAAGTACGCCAGCAAATGTTGTGTTTTTTCATCACGACCACTCTGAAGGTAGGACAGTGGCAGCTTCCAGTACACTTTTCTCTATCAAATTCCTTTCTTTAAGCGTCGAACAGTTGGCTTTATTGGAGAGGATTACATGTTGATCCGAAAAACCTGATTTGCTAGATACGTCACACAATCTTATAGTCTTACGCTTCGTATTTGTGCAAGTCTTGAAAATCGCATGGTAATTTCTCATTAATAACATATTTGTTATTTAAACTGTCAGCTGACTTTCGATCTAGGCAAACAACCAACCCAGTCTAAATGTTCCTATATTTACGCAGTGGACCTAACTAATTGATATGTGTACACAGAGGATAAATAATAAATATATATGTGTACTCTGTTTTGTGTATACGTGGGCTGATCCGGGTGTGTAACACTAAATCTGAGATTCCTTGAGCATATTGTTTTGATTATTTTTACTTTTGCCTGATAGTTCCACACCCTCATATCTCAGATTCAGAATATATATCCCCACCTGGATAGATTTGTTTATTATTGTATTCATGATAGTATTGTTAATTAAACTGATATTTCAGCGAACATCTTTCCTGTATGCTCGACCTGCATAATATCTGATATCTATATGTTGCACCATGATATTTCAGTGGCAATAATTCGTGCTATATTTCTACAGGTACAACGAAGTAGAGTTTAAAGCGTTTTGTTTGTCCTCCACTCGCTGACCAATACATCCTGAAAATGGGATATTTTGGTGTAAACAAGCACAAACAATAAAGAAAAGCAGCAGACTCGGTTGTACTTAGTATGTTCATGAGAAGTAAATTTCATGTAAGAGGTAAGTCTGACATGTTTTCCTGAGGAATGAATCGTGTATCTGCCTTTCGCTGCCTTTATATTGTTCGACATATAGAAATGCATACTGGGATTTTATCAACGAAGCTGAGAGTCAACTATTGCTTATTTATGTAATATGATTATACAAACTGTACAAAGATAATATAACAGACGTATCTATAAAAGAAGAACGTCAATAGAATAGGACGAAACAACTATAATGTATTCATGTTTTATCCTGTGTGGTTTATAAAATAGATGTGTTTAATACAATTGGTATGTCTATGTTACCGACACCAGCACACAAACAAATCTAGTGTGTGTGTTAAATGTTGATGATTCGTAATACGTATGTCATTAAAACGTTAATACACACCATGTTGTCTGGGCTTACGTATGACATAGTAAAGGGGTTTCCGTTTTATTGAAATATTTAGAAATTAAAGGAATAATTCGCGTATATCCGAATACAGAAGAGCTGATCTGGAGTTCCACATAGCTCAGTTATTTGGGATCAGCAGTAGCGCATATATCTTTTTGTAACCCACTAAAATCACACTAGTTTAGCTCTACTGACCGACTGCAAAGCGAGCTTGATGGAGAGCTCATGTCGTCCGTACATGGTCCCCGTGTGACGATAGGGTACTAGTGAAGGTAGTTGCACCTACGATAAACCATGGTTTAAAACCCCAGATGCCACTGACCGTTCCACGGCAGCAGCCCTATTTTCAACCCGTTTGTGTTTGTGATATCACATGTCTTGTTTCTTATTAACATTGTAATAACTATTGTGTTTGTGTTTCAAATAAGCCTGTTGTTTTAAAATGAATGAAAAAATCTAAATTCACACTCACCTTTGTTTACAAGATGTCACCAATGGCACTAGCTCGGAAGTTACTCCGGGACACTGCCGCGTATAGTTTCTTTTTTGAGCTTGTCCAATTATTACCAGCCATGATCGCAGTATCTGGATGACAAACTTGTATTGATAATCCATTCTTTGCTCATGTAGTCATTTACATTTAAGCACCAGAGCTCACGTTGAATAAAGACGACAGTTCGGATACTACAGCAGAATTCCTCAACCTTCATCTCTCGATGATTTCATACATAATAAAATCTATGATAAGACATATGACTTTAACTTTGACATAGTGAACTATCCAAATTTGGATTGGGATGTATATCTTGCTACATCATAACGGGTGTTTACTCGTGTTTAGCTCATTCGTTTTGCTAGCGCTTGCAACTTGAATGATCGCAATAAAGGCAGTAAAGGCATACAGGAGAAATGCAACACCAACCTTAAAGCATTTCCGCAACTAGGAATATCACAACATTTATTTTATAGAGATGCGGTCTATATACTTTGGAAGCGTAAGGGATCTGACCAGTTTTCTGACCACTTTACAAATTAATCAGTAAATTCGTCAGAAAATGATATGGCCTTTTAGTATTGCAAGAAACTTCATGTTTAGTGACTGACTCCTCTACAGTCGGTCACTGCGCTTCATCTTTCCCTTGCGCGATGCCTGGACAATCTCATAGGGCCCTATGACTGCGCCTACTGAAACCCGGACAAATGGAGGTACATGAACGTTCGTCCCATGGGGTTGTCCGTCATACCCTTTGTTGGTTTTATCTTTGGTTGCAACTGCATTGGTTGTTCAGTACACTTCTGGATACATCCGGAGGTGCTTCTAATTATGTATTTGTGTATAGTTTTACAATAACATTTAAGTGTATCATTTGCTTATTTCTCTGAATACGGATGTTATTGTCAGAGATTTTATTGTTTTGTCAATTTGGGCGTTGAATACAGATAATAGCGAGGTTATGTACATATACAATCCATTTTAGCTAACCTGTAGGCCGTATTGCCTACTGACAGTTCAACGTAGGTAACCATGTCTTCACCACTCGATATGTTGTGGATTGTCTTTTTCTTTGACATTTTTAATGTGCTCATTTGTTCCTGTTTGTGGTGCAGTGCTGGCCTACGTTGCCATTGTGTTTGAATACTGGGTTTCTATATTACCATTTGTCTCATTTTTGTCATACAATTGAGAAAGAATTGAAATTGAAAGAAGTTTGGCTTTAATGTCATCAACTTTGTAACGGCCGGTCGAACGAAAATAAGTTTCATCTAGTTAGGAATTATTCTGCACGTGTAATCAATAAATAACATACCTTTCGGTATGCAATTCAAAAGTTCCGTCGCATTTGTATTTGTCTTATACTTACTTTGACTTATCTTTATTTTTGAATTTTTCGAAACCAGTGTGTGCTACAAGTCTGTGTTTATAACGGCCGAAGTCCGTTGAATGAAGAACTACGATCAAGGTAACCTAGTTATGAGCAGCCAGCATCCGATAATCTATCCATCATGATAGGCGATTTAAAAATCATTGATTCATTTCCGTTATTTAATTGGAAAACTACTATAATCATAAACCGTGCGTAACGAAGTTACGTCCGGTCTCGGTGGTTTTTGTCAAAACAGAGATCGTTTATTATGGGATAGTTGTAATCACAATCACTGTTTCCTTATCTTGAAGGTACAAAATAAATAATTACTATTTTGAAATGGGCTACATCAGATATTCTAACACATACATCACTTAACTATATAAATCCACAAGTGCATGCCAACAAGTCAATTTTATTGATTGAGTATGACGCACTGTCTCATATCACTTCTCCTAATTACATATTCAAGCATAGTTTAATGCTATTTGATGAAATAAATCAGTCTGTAATATGTAATTAACCAGAACAGCTGTATTTTCCAAAAGTAAATAAAAGAGTAATAAGTTCCGTTTGTTATAATAATATATATGCATTTTAATGACATTTAATCCAGTATATCAACTAATTAGTAGCATCAACATGATCAATATTATAAAGTCCAATTATCAACGTGGCACATGTGTTCTATACATTATTATATAAAGATACGCTACCGTTGTATTAAGTATCTAGAGGAACCAACCATCTACTGCAACTCCTGTACTGACGTTGGCGCAAAGTAAGTTCTTTTTAAACATTGCTTGTTTTAACCTATTCTATTCATACATACATACAGTAGTAGATGGTGCTCGATAGTACGTACAATGAACACCGATGTATAGTGATAAGTAAACATTTGCATTTATTATGTGCATTTAAACATGACCACTAAGCATGGATACTTGGTTATGCAAACAAGGTTTTTGATATGAGAGATAATAATGAACACAGGCCATCATTCATAAGACGTTATGCACAAGACATAATTCTTAAGGCATTATTCACAAGGCACCATTCTCTTTAAAATCAAATAATAATATAACTGTTATGATAACAAAAACAAAACTGAAGTATTCAAAGGAAACCTACCATATTCCGAAAAATAAGTTAGGATCAGTGTACACTGTCTGTCGCAGTAACAGTTTAACGTAGTTACAATCTGCATATTTATATTCATTATTCAAAACGTTCTCATGTGTAAACAGTTTACATTACAACACAACCTTGACCTATAGCAAATGTCTGTGCATGTATTAATTCAAATATGCAACAGCGAAGTTGTTCTATAACATACAGTCTGATACTGTACACGTGGCTGTATGACTTCAAATAGGTTTTATTGCAGGTCTTATCACGACTGGCAAGTGTGTCACTCTCTATACATGTAGATGCAGAATTTACTTTCTTACCTGAATATTAAGCTTAAATATATACTAGTCAAACTTCCAAAGTACCCACCTAAGAATATGTCAATAATATTCTAATTGTTTTGTATAGTTCTCGCTTGATTTGAGTTAAATTGCAAAATAACGAGTGTAAATCGTCTGCTCAATCGCATGAACATATTTTAAGTCGATGTTTCCTTAGAAAAATGTTGTAACACTCATACAACTGGGTATATAGGATTGTGTTATGTACTTCTTATTAGTGCTGCTTTCGATGTTCCTGATTCTAAAATATGCCAGTTAAAATTAATTTGACATCATGTTTCACTAATGTTACCACTGCAAATTCGTTTGCAAAATACATTTTCGAAATATTTAATGTTAACGCTGAATTACAGTTACTTGCATTTCAAACGATATTCAGTTAAAAGGGATTTAAATTAGGATTATCCATGCTTCCTTTCTTATAGACGGAGAATCTGCAATACATGAGTACATTTGTTGATTATATATTATTTCATACCAATTTTAAGAAGTTTATATATTTAAGCGGATTTCGATTCATGTGATGTGTTTTTTTCCGCATATCTCATCTTTTCATATAAAGGGAGTGTAAGTCTAAATAGTTAACACTTTAAACAATAAACGGATGTTTTACAAAACAGTGGGTCAAAAACAAAATACTTATCACACAACTATTCTAAAACATATTTAAAATAAGAAAATGAGCAATTAGTAATTAGTAATTGTGTTAAGTATATTTATTATAAGTCTTTATGTGGTCTCGCCTTAAGCGATAGGAAAGCTAATATATGCATTATCATGATGAGTCATTACACTGGATGTTTTGACGGATATTTCGACTATAAAACACGTTTAGAAACATGTGTTACTTAAAACAAATCAATAACCTGTTTAGAATTACATATTAATTGTTTTAATTGTACAATATGCACACTGTTAAAGCCGAAATTAATGTTGATTCATCCATACTCTTGAAATCCCGTTTTTGTTTCTTGGAGAAGGGGTTGGATGGGTTATGAAAGTTAATACTCGGACCACGTAATGTTGAAAAGGACATGTAGTATTCACAGAACACAGCCAAACAAAAATAATAATTTATAGAAGTTGGCTGGGAAAGGACGCAGTGCTGAGAGTTTTTCTAAATTTGTATTTAAAGCTTCTTTGGTATCTTTTAGATACACAAATTATCAAAAACGCATACGTCTTCATATTTGTTCCAATAGACGTCTTTGAATATAAGACAAATTTCTAACTCCAAAATTTCACTAAGAAGTTGAAAGAATAATATTGAAAATGTTCTCTTTTTTATAACGTTACATTTATTGGAAAACAACCAGTAATTTTCGATTACATACATACATATATTTTAAAAGATACTATCATCAATTGTAATCCTATTTTCTATTTTTACTTTAAAAAGCAAACATATATGGACCGTACCCCACCAATTTTTTAAAATGAAATATTTTCGAGATAAAAAAGTATGTTCTAATATTCAATATTTTTCGGAATTTATAGAAGGCAAGGTCGGATGAAATTTCTTTCAAAACAAGTAAACACATATATAGGTCATCAGTCTTCTAACAATTATTTATTATTTTTTATATGTATTCCACTATTGAAAAAAAAAAAAATTCTTCTTGTATTTACAGCAAAAGGATCAATTCGACACATATTTACCCATACCCCTATTCTGTTGACAAAATCAAGCCTTTTGCTTAAATTGGATATGTTACGGACTTAAATCCTACATTTTATCCGTATCTACTAGCATGCAAACAATGAAACAATCATGTTGTCAAATAAAGATATGATTTAAAACTAAATTTCTGTCAAAATTGTATTCAATCAATGATAAATACTTGGTGAGGTCATTGTCATAAAGGTCGCATTGGGGTTACAACAGGTTGAAGCCAGGTTCAAACCTCCCCTTTACCATATTATCCTTCCAAACCAGTCAGTGTAAACAACAGAACACTCACCGTAATATATTCTATAATAAACCAGGCATGCATAATATATTAAGTTAAACACAACAAACGTGAACATAAACAATGTAAAATGCCATTTCCCACGGATATGGAAGTACCTAGAATAACTCGAAAATAAGGGTACGATAAGGCAATATTAAAGACAAAAAAGTATGTGATAGTCGTATTCAGGATTTTGATAAACAAACCCAAATGGGCAAATCTACGACCGGTCATCTTACAACGAAGTGGCACACTGTACATGTTTCAATTACTAAACGTGCAGTTAATAATAGGGACATTGCCGCTTTTTAAAACTTTCCTAACAAGTCTGATATTGTATAATAATACTAACTAAATCACGTAACGATGTAAGTCGCAACTGATGGTCCTTGTAGCAGAATGAATGCGGATGCAATAACACTTTGAAACGGCTATTCCAAGTGTATGGTAGCTGTAGCCCTGATGAATTTGTTATTAAAAAAACATATCCCTACATACGTTATTTGAGAAGCATTCCCAAAAAACGTTATCAAAATTGCAATCATCTTTAATATCTAAGATATTTATTGATTTTTTTTTCTAAAAAGTGATGTCAATCCCGAACAGAAGTTTGCAAACGCTAGAAATACACCACGCACGCTATTTTCTTGCATCTACGGTTCCTGAAAGCGACCACAACTATGACCGTTTGTACACTTCTAGGTCACTGGGACCATGGATTATACATGTAACGTCAGTATGATAGGAAAAACATGAGTTACAATAGATGAAGTATTTATAATATATCCGTGCCCAAACAAATACATTCGACGAGGCAGTTCCGAAATGCAAAATGATTTATTGATCAAGGAAACCTTTTTTTATGTTACAAACAATTGATCCTATCAACTGAAAATAACTTTAATTGATGTACGCACTAAATTTACCCGTTTTAACGCAAACCGTCATAATTACGCTTACTTTCAATATACATGTAAAATGAATTGGCAAGTAAAGCGTAGTGAAAACCTGACTGTAAATATAGATATAAAAATCAAACTGAAAAAAGTAGCATTCAATGACAGACAGAAACAAAAAAAAACTATATATAAAAATAAATAAAAGGCAAAATAAGACGTCGCATACACACAATTGTAATTGTATTAATTAGCTTCCACTTCATTTGTGTTTTATTGTAATACAATTATTTTGACATGAAATAGAGTATCTTACATGAGTGCTCATTCATTTTATTAAACGAGTGGGCAAAATGATATAATGCAAGGCCCTTTCCGAGCATTATATTATTTTTGCTAATGAGTTTAATAAATTCAATAATGAATGAGAACGAATGTTAGATTCTATTTATCATATAACTTATAATGTCACATTACGTCAGAAAACGTACATTAACGTGACGTCCACTAGAGAAATATCGAAAATATTGAATGGTGTTATTACACTCCAACACCGCATGTTATGTGATAAATGCATTTATTTATGATGTTTATAATGGAATTAATTTCATTTCTGGTGTAATAACGTGAGAATGACGCGAGTTAAAGTACGCGAATGACATTATTTAAAACTTGTATTGGCGAGTTCCTTGGTATTGACATTGCTGTTTTTTTTTCTTCAAATTAGCTGATTCCCGATTCGCCTTAATTGAGTCTGCATCCAATTTGTTTCTAGCTAATATATGCTAGTTAATTAATAATACTAAGTAAACGACAATACTTATCTTTAAATCCAGGTTTCATCATGATTGCAAAGATTTGTCTGGCTATTCTAGCGATCGCCTTGGTGAGCTATAACGCCTCAGCTTTAAGTAAGTAATCTTACTTCTGTGTTTGCGTGCGAGCGTATGTGTGGTAGGATTCAATGTACAGAATTACGGCTTTGGCAAGGCATTATTTTAACGAAATGAATTTCATCGATTTTAATATCACTCTAACTAACTATTTATACGTGATATACTATTGTCTTCTGCTCTTAATACACATACGGACTACAATAACATATAACTTGTTTAGATATAATGGCAATGTTTGCTACAAATCTAGCATCGTTATGTCAGTTTTTAGATTCGGCAGATTTTCTGCGGAAATATTGTAATTTATATGAAAATAAATTTCAACTGCATTATAAATTATATCCTAACACTTTAATATATACTTCAAGGTCTATATTTCTAATCATAGTTACTAGAATTGCGAGGAACTTGTTCTGTTGATCGCCGGTTAAACGCCAATTGTTTGGATTGAAACGATTCTTAGTGCAGGAGAAGTACTTGTCACTACGTAGATGGACCGGACGCTTAATATTATCGAAGCCCATTAACATTTGCGATTTTGCCACGTTTGTTTCCCCTGTCAAATGATTCCTCTCAAATTGATCTAATGAGGAAAGGCAACAAATAAGAAATGATACATCTCAGTTGACAATTCATCAAAGTACTCAGAAAACTAAATATCCAACATAATTTGCCTTTACAGATAGAGCAACAGGAAACAGTGTATTTTGCGCGCAATTTGCCAAAAACAAATTATTAAAATAAAAGTGAACTAATATATATCCAGTGTATCGTCCTTCTCCTTAATATATATTATCAGATTTCTAAGATAATTTATTGAAAACCACAATGCTGATTTGTTATTGAGGAACTAATACAGTTCCAAAGAATTACCTTATATTAAGCGCCAGAAAAGATGCAAAATAAAAACGAACTGTTGATGATATTATTTGATGGAAAATAATGTTTCAACTAGAAATATATATTCCTAAAGACAAGATAAATCTGCAAATATTTCTTCGTTATAGTTTAGGAGTTGGGCATATACTTTAAGTAGTGATAATTTGTTTGTATTACTATTAATCTCTCGCAGTGTTTGCAGTGTGTGTATAAAATCCATGTAATAATGAACTATTTTAGCTGTTTGATACTGTAAGGAGATCTAGTCATGCAAACACATCAAAACGCGGGCCGATGACAAATACTGTTGGTGATTTTCCAATCCAGGTATTGATCTTGCACAATACAATTCCGATGGACATATTATATCTCTTAAATATAGTTCATTTTATATATATAAATTAAAGCTTGATGTTTGTGGCACATTTGTAGTATTTATCAAACATTAAAATCAGCTCTTCCAGTATTATTGAGATTCTAAATAAACTGCGCTCATACTACATGTACTATTGCATCAAAGGAAATAGCAATTCATGCGGAAATAACTATATTAATTTCTTCTCCGTAGTTTTGTTAACTTAGGTATAGCTTTATAGATAGTATTGGCATGATTGGGTATAGCTTTATAGATAGTAGTGGCATGATTGGTGCAATATAATTATCAGTTGCAATAATGTAAAAAAAGCAATCTGCGTCTAACCATTCACATTATTGTTTATTTAATCCGGACTCAGAAAGTTGGACTCTGTGTCAACGTCATTTTATTGTCCATATAACAACTGTTTTTTAGCAAAAATACCGGGACGCAGTATACAGGCATTGCACGGGTATTCTATTACTTGAATTACGTATCAGTTTTAGGGATAACGTCTACCAATTATGATCGGCGCATGCGCCAAGAACTGATTTTAACTGTTTTGTATTACAAGAATTAGATGTAAATTTCAGGGATACAGTCTATACATCTGTTCTCAGTAAAATAGTACGGCTGGTTCCAAATCGTTATCGTCACCGATTTTGTTTAGTGTTAAACTGTATGAAAGGGACAAACGGCAATCTTTATTTTTTTAAAAGGTTGCGGCGTCCCGTTAGTTTTTCTACATAACTTGCATTTGATGACACTTAAACTGAAGCATCTTCTAAAGAGTTGGAATAAGTATGCACCAATGCAACTTTTTCTCCAGAACTACTGATCTGATTTCAATAATGAAAAACAGAAAACATAAAAACCTGTTTTCTAATGTAAATTTACATTGCTAAAACAGAAATTACTTTCACATTTGCTAATCGTTCATCATATTGCTATTATATTATGATTAAGTTTTCCTTTTGTTTATAGCTATGATAATTTATCTATTCTAACCATGAAATTTGACAATTACACTATGTGGACTTTCCAAGCAGATTATGAATAGATAATATATTCGTCAGGTATGGAACTACCGATTATAGACAAAGTGTTGCTATCCCTATGGGTACGAACCGTTCACCCGTTGTCGCAGATTTGTTTTTATATTACTATAAAAGATTTCATGATGGGTCTTTCATGCCGTCGTAGAGAACATGCGGACCCAAACTTGTTTTCTACTTGGAAACAAGTCAATTCTTAATATTATAGATACACGTACATGTATTATTTTTTATAATGCTAACCCCTCTTTACTTCCTCCGAGACCTAGGTTTTCCTTTCGTAATTTAAAATCGGGAATTCACGAATTTCATAATAAATTTGTTTTAGTTCCTGCAGATAAAGCAGCTAATAATGTAATTATAGTTTGACGCCTACATTACGTCAATGTTTTATCTCTGGAACTCGGCAGCACAAATTCGTGTACTCCAGTTAATTCTACTGAGGATGATGTTGTTTCCCCACACATCGCTCGGAGCACTACGTTCAAGGCTGGTGTGGACGATAAGCAAAATAAACTGCCTACCATGTACTGGATTCCTAAATTACATACAAATCCATATAAGGTTCGCTTTATTTCTAATGCTAGTGCCTGCACCACAACAAACATCTCCAAACATTTAACTTCTTGTCTTACTGCCTTTAAAGATCACGTTAAACTATATTGTGATAAAACTTATAAAAACTCTGGGATTAATTTATTTTGGTCTATACAAAATTCAGGAGACGTTCTTGATAAAATGTTCAATAAAGGTCAAGTTTCATAAATAAGCACTTATGATTCCTCTACAATATATACAACCTTACCCCATCACCTTATTAAACATGTTAAAGGCAAGCTAATTTCTCTTATTAAAAAAACATTCGCTAGAGAAAAATACTACATTTTTGGCATGTAATAATATTAAAGCGTTTTTTACTAACGGCAGTTTAGACAATTATACTATGTGGACTTGCTATGAAGTTTGTGAAGCACTCATCTTATATTAGATAATATTTTCGTCAGGTATGTTACCACCGTTTATAGACAAATTGTTGGTATCCCTATGGGTACGAATTGTGCACCACTAGTCGTAAATTAGTTTTTTTTTTGCTATGAAAGAGATTTCATGTTGACTCTTTCACCAGATACCCAGGCAGATGTTATTGAAGCTTTGAATGACACCTCTCGGTATCTGGAATATATACTGAACATAAATATAAATAAAGCTAATATATCTGATAATAACGCTTCTTTTCTTGATTTAGATCTCTCGATTGAAAATGGTGAAATAATTAGCAAAATCTATGACAAGAGAGATGATTTTAATTTTGACATTGTTAATTACCCCACTTGGATGGGGATGTTCACCGAGCAACTTTTTGTGGGGTGTATGTGTCTCAACTTATTCGTTTTTCAAGAACTTGTACTCGAGTTGAGAACTTATAAAACAATTCAGTGATCCGTTACACAAACTATTTCAGATGCATATTCAAATTATAACATTATAGAAAGCAAATGAAGCAATTAAAAACATGTTCACTTTGTCCCATGTTGACTAGTTTATCTAGTGCTCAACTCTTTCATGATAAATGTGTTTTGAATGTTGACTATTACAAAATCAAATAAATACATATATATTCTAGCGTCTACGCACTGTTCGTTTATTATCATATTCATTCCCCTTACTGTTTTCTTATGTAACCGTTCCGACCGGCTCGTGATACTTTATAACTGTTTACTTCTTAGGTACTGTTTTGAAAACAAATGCATGCTATGTAGAAAAAAATATCGGGACATGGCGAGATTTTACCTTGTAGCATGGTCACAGGCAATTATCTTTGTTCAGACACAGGTGTAAATCGTTTAATGGAAAATAAGTCCTGTCAGAATAACTGTGAGAATAACAGTGAGAATAACAGTTAGAATAACTAAAATAGAGCTGAAATGAACATGCTACAAAACAAATAGAGTATGGTTTCATCTCGTTGGTTAATTTAAACACCTCAATGGGCTACGCCGATCTCGATGTTTAAATGAACCAACTCAATGAAACCATACTATATATATTACTTAAAGATGATTGACCACCCCTTGTGTTGTATTATCGATTAACAAATTTATCTCTTAAACATCATATGCACATTTCTTAAAAGTCTGAAGAAAAACATATATCGAAAATGACTATTAAGTTGTATGTAAAAATAAGTATTATGTGCATGACGTAGATACTACTTTTCCCACTGCGTGACTGACAGGGAAATGAAGTTAATCTGAATTGTATAGTTGGGCAACTATTGCCAGATAATTGATCAATGTATTTATCTGTGGATTAATGTACCTGTTCAAAGTTGTCTACCTCATCAAATAAAATATTATTCTCGCTTTTTACAGATATTCCAATGTTCGAATTTATTGATTTCGATTTAAATCAACATAAATATGTTCATGGAACAAAATATGGCCGGAGAACATTAAGAACATCAAGATACCCTTGTCACCCTTTTGGTGTCCCTTTTGTGTTGTGCATCTAACCTAAACAATGGTTACTGTTCAGAATCAAATAAACTCTTCGAATATAATTGATGCTGTATATTTTAGGTGCCACGAGAACTTGCGTCATTGGCACGTGTGACCAGGCGTGTACAGATGCATCCATATACAACTATGGTTACTGTTACAACGGAGAGTGCCACTGTGTTAGGTAGGTATAGAGACATATTAAATTGGTTTATTAAACAAATTCAGTAGTAAGGTATTAACTATATTCTTTCGCATGGCATTGTCTAAGGCAGATAAAATCTTTATTAAAAGAGTATGAACGTGGGAAATTCATTACAGAGATGTTATAGACTTTATATACCGTAAATGTGTGTCACAAGAAGTTAAATTTGAATGTATTGAGTAGACTGATTGGTTTACAAGCAGCTCATGTTAGTGTTTGTTCCGAGTTAGAGTTATGTTTTCTTGCATTGAATGAATGAGAAATGATTGATGTTGAGAAGGGTTTTTGAATTGGTGATAAACAAAATGAAGTCCTCAGTTGTTAAGATGAACATTTGACTTCTATTAAAGTAATTAAGTATGATCGAATGGTTCAAACCGTACAACGACACTATCACAACACTCCTAAAAAACAAAAGCAATTTTGTTTTGGAGTAAAGTTAAAGAAAAGAAGACCTTGGACAATATACAACATACAAAATAGATATCAAAATTATTAAAGAAGTATTTCCTACATTACATGATGGGGGTTAAACCCCTCCGCATATATAATCAATGCATCACAAAATTACTATACTAAAGATATAATAATCGAACAGGAAAAACAGCATTCAAGGACGACAGTCAACCACAAATACCCACAAAAACAAACAACAAATGTAAAGATGAATAAATGGTTAACATCAAAAACACAAACTGGTTGACAATAGGGCTACCGCCTTGGAACGGTCAGTGGCAAAAAAGGCCGCTGGGGGTTTAAACCAGGTTGTAGGATGCACCAAACCTCACACTTATCCTACCCTCAGCCCAATAAAACGGGACAGTATAAATAAAGAAATTCCCGCCACGAACTATTCTCTAACCAACAAGGTAGCATTAATAGACAATATACGTAAAACACAAAGATGCTCGTTTATATCTAAATACAAATAGAACAATAGCCCAGAACGCCACAAAGAAGGTACTCAATAACTTGACAGAAGCCAGAGCAGCAAGAGAATAAACAATTGAGGGCACGTCAAGACAAGACTGCAGACAAACATCAAACGTCAGCGTCTTGTTGGGTTTATGTAGACGTCATCAAAAGGTTCACAGCCTGTCCGGTGATCGCACAAACAGTAAATTATAGTGGCGAACTGTAAATGGGTCCACTACCAAGCATGAAGTAAATTACAAAATGATAGGGTCATAACCTCTATTGATAAACCTGTTAACAAGTTTAAAAAATATAGTATGAAAGTGATCATGTGCAAGTATCTTAGGAACTTCGTAAATTACGTCACCTAGAAGTCAGGTTAGAGGATAGTCTTTGTCGCAGAAGAGTTCTTATATTACTTTTATATTTGTGAAGAAGATCAGGGTTACAATAATACAATTTTGCAAAGTTGTTTTTACGAAGTTTTTGGTAACGGTAACCCTGATGGAGTAGCTTTTTAGTAATACAAAGACCTCAACTCAAGTACAAACTGTAGCAAAGCGAATACGTTGACACACATACACCCCACAGGAAGTTGCTAGGGGAACATCCCCATCTAAATGGGGATACTTAACAATATCAAAATTAAAACATCTCTTTTGTCATAGACTTTGCTAAGTATTTCACCATGTTCAATGGACAGATATAAATCAAGAAAAAAAGCGTTAGTATCAGAATATTAGCTTTGTTAAGTAAAAATCTTTAGGGTATATAATATTAACCATAATAGAAAGGAAAGGGTTGTCAATGTGTAATATGGCATCCAGATACCGAGAGGTGTCATTAAAGGCCTCACTAATATCTTACTGGGAATCTGCTGATAGACTCAACATGACATCAATACAAAAACAAATCTGCGACAAGTGGTGCACAGTAGTTCGTACCCATAGGAATACCAAAACTTTGAGTATAAACGGTCGTTCCATTCCTGACGAAAATATTATCTAATAGGAAGATGAGTGCTTCACAAATTTCTTGGCAAGTCCACATAGTGTAATTGTCTAAACTGCCGTTAGTAAAAAACGCTTTAATATTATTACAGATCAAAAATGTAATATCTTTCCTAGCGAACGGTTTTTAATTAGAGCAATAAGCTTGTCTTTGATAGGATGATGTGGTAAGGTAGTATATACACTCAAGTGATATGAAAACGCAACACGGAAATTTCCGCTATATATTGTATATACTGCACACTTAATTGCACATAATATTCCAAAGAAATCCCAAGATGTTTTTTTAAAAAAAAGTTGCAGTTAACTAGAGAAAGGACACAACTGTGATGTTGTAGACGTTTTAATCACACTACACTTTGTAACAAGAACTTCATCAATGTTGAAGGTGCTCTTCGAAAAATTGAGCTAGTTCAGTACTGTATTTAACGTAAATAGTTTGCAAAATTTGGCATCCTAAGTTTGCTCCCGTGATTGAGCCAAACGCGTACTCTGTGAATAATGAAACATTGCAGGAATACTATTTGCTGTATTATTTGTTGTTTTAGTATTTTTTCCAAAAGGAAAGGTCTTACGTAGCCATGTATCATTCGATTAAAAGCAGCATATTGTACATACAATATATAGCGGAAATTCCCGTGTTGCGTTTTCATATCACTTGAGTGTAGTGTAGAGAAGTCATAAGCGCTAATATAAGAAACTTGACGTTTATTGTAAATTTTATCAGGAACGTGTCCTGGATTTGTTATAGTCCAAAACAAATTAATCCCAGAGTTTTTATAAGTTTTGTCGCAATATTGATTAACGTGATATTTAATGGCAGTAAGTCAAACAGTTAAAAGTGTGTAGATGTTTGTAGTAGTACAGGTATTAGAATAAACATTCGAAATAGACGCACGCGCTTTAATTACATATGACATTTGTTTGAGAGCTCTTGTTATTATAAAGCACCTCCTTTTGTTAGATCATTAACATATTTAAATAGTCTTTTCATGCCTAATGTTATATAAAGCAGTGGAACAGGACATGCAGCATTCACAGAAAATAGCATACAAAACAAAAAAATATAACAAGGGATAACAGACTGAAGCCAACTATGTGACACCACACACATAAAAGGGTTGACAATAGGGTGAACGACCTTGGAAAAGACGGCCGGACGTTTATACCAGATTCTAGTGTGCACGAATTTTATTCTTATCCGAATGTATCCCGACAGAACGGAACAATGTAAACAAAGAAATGTACATAGCCAGGCTGTATCTCTAACGAATATGCAGCCTTATTGGTCAATATAACACAAGGAATATCATGTATATATGAACATAAGAAAAACAATTATAGAAATTAGATATGAAAGTCGAACTGGAAATGTAGCATTCAAGGACCACCATCAACTTAAATAAAGTATGAAAGTAGACATTTGGACATCACCGAATACGATAAATACCAAACATATGGCATTCGGCATTTTCGGTTCATGAACGGTAGTGGAAAGTTCTTGCTACTGTTCACGCCCTCTAGCCCAGGGTTGAGAGCAGAACTCGATATTTAAAATGCTAAAAGTACACAAATTGAGCCAACCCGAAGATGGTATGCATATGACAGTGAACATGGAACATTCGAAACTGTATTGCCACATCATTCCATGGCCAGCGGCGTATGATCCCAGTTTCTAACAAAACGCGTTGCTCTAAACGTTACAACAATGAGCGAAATAAACAAAATGGTATTTAGCTGGGAGCAGAGGTTATGAAGCCTGCGTATCACAGGTATCGCAGGTAACAGTCAAAAGACTAAATTAAAAAGCAGCCAACATATCCTAAGGGAGACTAAACACTACTCAGCACAGTTAAAGGCTGGAGTAGTGGAACCACCTATTCTAAATCCAAGTAAGAAACCAAAAGTATGAGAATGTACCACCGGTATCTGTAAATATCGAGCTCAGCAATCTCCAAATATAGAAATGAATAAAAGCTCTGATTGCAAACACCAGAAAAGTTTTATCGCCACCACACTGCACAGGCGGCGCTACTGTGATATATAAAAAAGTACGAAATTACAGACAGAAAACGTTTGGCAATAGAGCCACTCTTTTGGATTGGTCAGTGGAAAAACAGGCCTCTGGGGTTTTAAACCGAGGTCTAGGGTGAACCAAACATCACTTGTAACCTATTGTCTTCCCAATGAAACGGGACGGTGTAAAGAAAGTTATCACATAACCTGCGGTTTGAGAGTGTAATAATGCTATTGCATATTTATCATCATTACACTGGTGAAACTAATATGCCGATGATGGCCGAAACATTGTTCGGTCCATTCCGTTCAGCTAGGTTTGCATCGGAATGGCCTTGTCGATTTCCGTAACCGTTTGCAATATTAGATTACGAAATCGACGAGGTATTTCCATTGGTCGGTGGTGTACGGCGAAGACCGAGTCAACATACGACGTCATCATACAAACATACAACATTTATCAAACATCTTTATCATGTACAATAAATTCCAGAATAATGCTAAAATCACTCTTGTGGAATTATTGAATTTGATCAAGGTGTTATCAAAGGAAATACGATACAAGCCAAACACATTGTTGAAATGAAATGGACAAAATAATTACAAATTTCTTATCCATTAGGTCTACATGATAACATTTGTTAAGAGGGTAACTTTTCGTATAACGCTGGTCTAGATGTGTCCAGCATATGTTGCCGGCTTTTTAATTTAGTATTTTGACTGCTACCTGTGATACGCAGGGTTCATAACCTCTGATCCCAGCTAAATTCCATTTTGTTTATTTTGCTCATTGTTTGTAGCATGGCCATATAAATAATCATAATATAAAATAAAAAATAAATTAAAAAAAAGTATGTTTTTGTCGCAAAATGTTTCAACATAAATAAAAGTTATGATATACAGGTCCCCCTTAGCAAAGTTTTCTGTTTGTCGTTTTCTTGTTTACATAACTTTGACGAAGAAACGGATTCAAATCATATCAGTATTTATTCACTTTACGATATGGCAATTGTAATATAATGTTACTCGCAAAATAGTTTGCGTCCGCATATTAATGTTCCATGTGACAATAAAACAAAACTACCGTTTTCATTAATGTAACCATTGTGTTAATACAGGTGGGTGATTGGCAACATTTTCAAATATTTCAAGAATATAGCGACTTCTTTTAACATATTACATGTATAAACATCAACTAGAAATCTTATTTTTAATTGCAGTAGGGTAGTTTCTGATATTGAAACCGCGACAACGAATTCCACTGAGTGAAAGTGTCATAATTAGCAGTTTGATGTTGGTTCTTTATCATTTCAGTTCTTTATCACAAAATAATGCATATGGCAGGCGTTTAAAAGGATGATTACACAGAAATATGCAGAACCTAGGCAAAGTAAGTATATGTAAAGAGTACTTTCAAAGGTTTTTGACCTAAATGGGGCAGGTATTTCATTTTATTGTTACATGGTTAACTCGGGGAGACCTTTTTTTAAAATATTGAAATTCCACCACATACAAATATTCCATATTTTGTTCAGAATTAAACTAACATTAAACAAGTATTGATACAAACATATTTGCGAAAAAGTATTTCTTATTCCTAGTTTCATTTGTTGTTCAAGCCCAACTGACAGAAATTTAAAAATATAGGGGAGGAGATTGTGGAGTTATGGGAAGTGTACACAAATACACGTGGCAGTGTTAACAAAAGACAATACTCATCGTTACGGCTTAGAGCTAGGCAGTAGTTATAATTGTGTGTAAACCTACGTAGCAGTACTCTCAGATGGGTTGTTTATATATGTGACTAATTTGTTTCAGATAACTAATCATCACTACCATTTTCACATCAGAAAGCAGAAACATCACCATGCACTTTTATATCCCATACCATTGAATATTCCCTCCTCCGACTCAGTGATGTATGTTCCTTAGGCGTGAATATATATGTTGCGATTTCTTATCTTATTATCTCTTTCATTTCCAGCCAATTCTGACAATAGTTTGTGCAGTTATGCTTTATTTTTCAATGTCTTTTTTCAACAATAGCATCCTAACATAGGTGTCCAAATTTATACGAATATCTTGTGTACTGCAGTATATATACGCTGTTTCTTCAGACCAACTATAATTAGCAATTAATTTTCATTTAACATTGGTTACTTATCTCATGAAATATTTGCTGGCAGTGTGAAGTTCTGTTTAGTCATCAGATTACATTTATTTTGTCGCAAAATGTCATAGCGACTATGTTTAGATCACCTGAGCCGAAGGCTCAATGTGATCTATTGGGATCACTCTTCGTCCGTCGTCGTCGTTAACTTTTGCTTCAAACGCCTTCTACTCAGAAACCGTTGGCCAATTTTGACCAAACTTCACGTGGATGATTCATAGATAAATGCTCTTTAGATGTGTTAAAATTGGTCAACGCGACATCCACAATGGCCGCCATTACCATATATAATCGAAACCTTAAAAAACTTCTTCTCAATAACTGCTGGACAGATTTCGACAGTTTTTGTTTTAAAATGATCACCAACACCTTGACTATCAAGTTTGTTAATGATTTTCCCGGGTTCAAAAAGACATTGCCCTGTGGGTCCAAAATTTGTATATTGGGATTTTGCATGTTTTTCATAGACTTATATAGGAAAATATTTTAAAACTCTTCTTCTCTGAAACCACATATTACTTGTAGCATCAGCTTATGGTCCTCTATTAAGTTTTTTAAATAGTGACCTTGGGGTCAAATTTGGCCCCGCCCCGGGCGTCACAGTTTTACATAGATTGATATAGTTTTTTAAAAAAAGAATCTTCTTCTCTGAAACTACAAAAGCCAGAGGTTTATTATTTTGCATTTACTATGAGCTTATGGTTCTTTACCAAGTTTATTCAAATGGTGACCCTGGGGTCACATTTGGCTCTGCCCCAGGGGTCACATATTTTACATAGTCTTGTATTAGGAAAAACTTAAAAAATATCCTTCTCTAAAACCACAAGTCAAGCAGCTCTCATATATTACATGTAGCCCTGGCGTCACATTTGGCCATGCCCCAGGGGTTACACTCTTGCACCTTCATTTTGTATTTAATCTTTATCAAACTGTGTCAGTGTCTTGCTATCAATACTGTTAACGCAACAGAGGCCATATTTCTTTAACAATATTATAAGTTCGATAATGGGCCAGTACTCAGGTGATCGATGTAGGGCCATCTTGGCCCTCTTGTTTATATTATACACTGTGCAGTGGATATTAAATGAAAACAAAAAAGTAACCATAGGGTAAAACATGAATAATACTAAAAGTACTGTCACAGTTCCAATACAATAAACCTAAATTATATACTAGTAGTTTAGATTCATTAGATTGCATAACATTTCTCCTAGCTGATATTTAAGTACATTTTCCTGTCGTCTGCAAACTCTGCATCAAGAGAAAGTTGTTCACATGTGCTATTTTTAGAGTCATTCACTGTAAATGACAGGCATGTATAGCTGGTGTAAATGATAAGACACATCTCCAATACCTACCTACTAGGGTAGGGAATGTTGCCCCTTTAAAGTTTAAACTTAAGTTGAGCGTAGCTAGCTGTCGTGTACTGCCTTGATCCTGTATATACATGGCATTTAATTTTAAGATGGCTTAAACAAATTCGTTTTTTTGTGCCTTTGTTTTAGTTCTATGGTTGTATTGCATTGCCTTTATAGAGATTATAACATGATTTCGGTTAATGCTTTATTATATCAATACCATGGCTTTATTATTGTCCCATGTTATTGGATAAATAGTGTACGGTGACTCTATAATTAGACTGTGTTGTCTATAGACAAATTAACTTTACTGATTGTACGATGAAATAAAAACTTATATTATATTTGTAGATTTGTAAAAAATACTAGTTTTGGCAGTTTACTGTAAATAAAGTGATAGCTTCGTAAATAACTGTACATGTATTGTTTTTAAAATACATGTATTATAGGATGGGGAGTACGGACATGTTTGTAAGGCATTGAAGATGATATTATTAGCATGACATATAAGCAAGAATGTGACCGATCGATTATCAGTCAAGTGACACTCTCCAAAATTGTGGAGATGACAAAATCATATAATAATTGTATTCAAAGCATTATAGTTTAATTGTCTTTTGTCTTTTGGTCTTGTCTGATTTCAAAATACCAGTTTGGATGAATGGATTATAACCAGTAACACACATTTCGATATTACATGATAAGGGTAACACTACTTTATTGAAGTGCATATAAATAGTATTGAATGTTTTTTTAACGTTAGTATACTTGTGTAATGAACAATTGTATCAATGTAATTATTTCAAAGTTGTGGTTATCCCAGAACGAAGTTTGTACAGCTCAGTAAGTGTGCCATGGTCTCCGCCAGGACTTGAACCTGGATCTCTTTTATCGACAGAAAAGCATGCTTCCTTACACTACAGAGGTGTTCCCAACAGCACAGAGCGTAAAAAAATAATCAGCTAACTCAAATTTAGATTAAACAAATTTAACTTCAAATAATGTATATTAACATAATCCATTCTGGGCACTGATCTTAACTCTTAAAGCATGTCCTTTGAATCTTCCAGATGAAGCTGCAGGTTATGCTTATAAATTAATTCCAACACTTCATTAAAAAGAAACCCAGTGAAAACAAACAAATTCAGCGAAGTACAAGTCCCCTATATATGCAACCGCCTATCTTAAAACAATGGATACTCCTCAGTCCTGCCAAATTTCATTTTTATTGAAATTAACAGCAACCTTGAACCTTGACCAACCAACCTAAATAACAACCCAGTGCTTCCTGTCATTGAATTGTACACTTTGATGACGTTTAGTTAAACACTGAAATGTGAAGTCAAAAGTTACCTTGAACGTTGCATAACGTAACTCTTTTCATAAATGACATGAATAACAATCGCATGCTTAGTTCTCCATGAGCCGCAACTTGTGGTGAATTTTGTGCTAAATCCCTCAAAGAAGACTTAAGTTACTGAGCGAAAAGTGGTGCAGCTTCATGGTGAAGTCTTGTTAAAATCACGCAATGGGAACTAATTTTACTGCGCGGAAACCAGTTTTTATTTCATTTATAGTGACAATGATTTTAAAGCTTGACATTTTGACAAAACAACCTGAATATAACAATCCAAAGCTTTCTTTTCACTTTCACGAGCCACACCTTGTGGTGAAGTTTCCTTAAAATCATGCAAGGAAAAATATATTTACTGTGTAGATAGCAATTTTACAGGACACTAAGTGATCTTGCTCTAACATCAAATTACCTAAATAACAATCATGAGCTTTATTTAAATATGCTGCAGTTTGTGGTGAAGTTTCGTTAAAAAAAATACGGGAAGGTGAACAGAATATACAGAAGAAACCAATTTTTATTTGTAGTAACAGTGATTTTAACCTTAGGACAAATGACCTGATTGTAAATCCCTTTTGTTAAATCCATCAAGAGAAACTATAGGTATTGAGTGGAAACCAACTTCCTATTACAAGAATGACCGTGACTTAAAATCAAACTACCTAAATAACACTTGTGATCTTTCTTTCCAGGAGACGCACTTTGTCTGAAGTTGTATTAAAATTCCTTAAGGGAAAATGAATTTATTCAGCTAATAACAATTTGTATTTTTGGTAACAGTGACCTTGACCTTTCGATAACCTGCAAACAATTTCAATGATGTGAAGATTTTGATAAATGCGTCAAGGGAAACTAATGTTATTAAATGGAAACCAAAATCCTATTTATAGTTACAGTGACCTTAACCTTTTACCAAATGACCTGCATAACAATCCTGAAATTTCTTTCCAAGAGACCTTGTGGTGAATTTTCGTCTGTATTAAAAGCAGTAATACTGCGTCGATGTTGATGCCGAAACGATATGCACATTTTGACACCATAGGTAAGCAAACTGTAAAGTTTCGAAGGAATCGGTTGAAAAGTGTGGGGGAGATAGACACACAAACATTTCGGGACGGAAGAACGGACGGGAAAATGTAAAGAATCCCGGGTCATAAACCTGTTGAGGGTGCCGCCTTGCAAAATGCATCTGGCAAAGAGAAGGAAGGCGTGAAGCACTCATCTTTCTATTAGATAATATTTTCGTCAGGTATGGTACCAACGTTTATAGACAAATTGATGGTATCCCTATGGGTACGAACTGTGCACCACTTGTCGCAGATTTGTTTTTATTTCGCTATGAAAGAGATTTCATATTGAGTCTTTCACCAGATACCCAGTCAGCTGCTATTGAAGCTTTTAATGACACCTCTCGGTATCTGGATGACATACTGAACATTGACAACCCTTTCTTTTCAACTATGGTTGATAATATTTATCCTAAAGAACTTCGGCTTAATAAAGAAAATATATCTGATAATAACGCTAATTTTCTTGATTTATATCTCTCGATTGAAAATGGTAAAATCTATGACAAGAGAGATGATTTTAATTTTGACATTGTTAATTATCCCCCCTTGGATGGGGATGTTCCCCGAGCAACTTCTTATGGGGTGTATCTGTCTCAACTTATTCGTGTTTCAAGAGCTTGTACTCGAGTAGAGGACTTTAATATTCGTAATCTTTGTATAACTAAAAAGTTACTCAATCAGGGTTACCGTTACAATAAACTTCGTAAAACCTTTGCAAAATGTTATTATCGTAACCCTGATCTTCTTTCCAAATATAAATGTAATTTAAGGACTCTTCTGCGACAAGGACTATCACAACCTGACTTCTATGGTGATGTGATTTATAAACTTCGTAAGATTCTTGGTCATGATGAATGAATGAATGAATGAAAGTCTTTATTTACAGAGGGTAACCCAATTAGTATAAACTAATCTTCCTTGGGGCCCTCTAATGCAATATTTACATACATACAAATACATAATTATATAGCAATATAACAATCAGCATAACAAATTCAAAGTTAGCATTATTCATAAACATGATCAAAATGATAACAATGTTACACAACAACATAATACATACATATGGCGGCAGAGGTTTAACTTACAGACTTACATATGGCCATATTTACAATTTTAGCTTTATGACTGTTGATTCAAATTTATCCACTTAGTATAATTTACTGTGAAACTTTTAATACTTTCGCTCTGTCTTATTTCATTTGGAATGTTATTCCATACTTTTACCCCAGAGTAAGACATACTCCCTTTAAAAAGTTCTATATTTGGTTTGGGTATTAAAACATCCGATTTATTTGAAGAACGTAAATGATTTGGACGCCTGACATTGTAATTGAACATATTTTGAATATATGACGGGACTGCATTTTGCGATACCCTGTACATAAATTTGGCTTTATGAAGTGAAACCCTCTGTTCAATATTAAGAGAATTAATTATATTTAAAGCCTCGCTTAAAGTGGTATATTGTTCACCTAGAATGATACGACATGCTCTTCGTTGTAATCGCACTAAAACCTGGATATTTGATTGTTTTGTACTACCCCAAATGATACTACAATAGTCAAGATGTGGTTGGACATAGGCTTTGTAAAACATTATTCTATAATTTACAGGAATAAATACTTTAATTCTTGATAATAGCCACAAATTACTAGATATTTTCTTCCTAAGAAATTTTATATACGTATCCCATTTAAGGTTTTCATTTATATATATGCCAAGAATTTTATCACCTGTTGTGATTTCCAGATTTAAGTCTTTATATTTCAAATTTAGAGGTTGATTAACTAATCTTGTCCGTTTCTGGGGTGTCGTTATCAATATTACTTTTGTTTTTTGAAGCATTGAATACCATACCATTGTTTAGACACCATGTACTGACGTTATTCAAAGCAGCTTGTAGATTCATTTCAACTTCTAATTTAGATTTATTTATGTCATATAGTGTAGTATCATCTGCATACATATCAACGTTTGAAACATTATCCTGTACATACATAGGCAATTCATTTATGAATAAAATAAATAAAAGAGGCCCTAGAATAGACCCTTGCGGGACCCCGCCTGTCGTAATTTGCTTATCAGAGAGAACACCGTTTAAGTTCACCGCTTGAGTTCTATTTGTAAGATAAGACTTGAACCATTTAATAGTATTATCTCCACATTTGTAAATTTGTAATTTTTTTAATAGTATTTCGTGGGAACATAAATCGAATGCTTTAGAAAAATCTAACATAACAACGCCTACAAATTCTCCATCATTTAAAGCTGTTAACCATTTATCTATCATACATACTAATGCTGTTTCGCAGCTATGTTTTTTTCTAAACCCACTTTGGGATTTACATAATAATTTATAATGATTAAGGTAATTAACAAATGAATCATGCACATGTTTTTCAATCAATTTTGAAAGAGTAGGTAAAATTGATATTGGCCTATAGTTATTTACATCATTTGATGAACCTCTTTTAAATAAAGGATTAACTTTTGCGCATTTCCATTCATCTGGGAAAACACCTTGTTTTATACTACAATTTATAACATACGTAAGACTATTTGATATAACATCGGCTGATAATTTTAAAAGTTTTGGCCCTATTTGGTCAAGTCCTGTAGCTTTGGATACATCTAAATTATTTAACATTTTACGCGTTTAGGATTCCGTAATCAGAGGAATGTGAAAATACATATGATCAGGAACTTTTGTTTTTACAAAATCATTTACTTTATCAAAATTTGAAGTCGGAATAGGTTCTTTTAAGTTAGCGGCTACGTTTACAAAAAAGTTATTAAAAGTATTTGCAATATCTTGGTTATCAGTAATATCTATTCCATCTTTATGAATGCTTTTTATTAAATTACAGTTGTTTGTCTTTTTTGTAGACGCAGCATGTTCTTTAAATATTTTCCAAACTGTTTTAGGGTCTGATTTTCCTTCCTCAATTTTTCTTTCATAAGATTATTTTTTATAATTATCTATCAATGTACAAACTTTTTTTCTTGAAACTCTGTAGTTATCTATATCATTTTTAGCCTTAAATGTATCACGTTCTTTAATTTCATCTAAAATATCAGGTGTAAACCAATCTGGTTGTTTTATGTGTTTAACTCTGTGAATTCTAATTGGGACGTGATTATCTACAACACTTGAAAAATTAGACACCCAAGTGTGAAGTACTTCATTTGTATCAGTGTTGTTTAGCTTACCCCAGGAGATGCTGATAAGATCTGATAAAAATGACTCCTCTGAAAATGACCTAAATGATCTGTATTTTATAAAATTATGTGAATTGATTTTTTCTTTATAATTTAACTTTCTTGTACATAGGATCGGATAATGATCGCTAATTCCTATTTTGGGCACGCTTACATTACATATATTTTGATCACAATTAGTATAAATGTGGTCTATTAAAGTTTTTGAAGTTGAACATTCACGCGTCGGCTGCTTAATTAAATGTTTTAATCCTAGTGATAAAATATAGCTAGACCATTCATCATTTATTTTGGAATTTAATAAATCTCGATTTATATCGCCTAAAATTAATATTTCTTTTTCTTCAAGTTGAACCTTTTCTATATGAGTGTCAAATATTTCTTTCCATGCAACTTTAGATTCTGGATGCCTGTAAAGTGAACCAATTAAAAAAGATTTACATTTAGTTGGCATAATTTCTAACCAAATTATTTCTATATCATCTCCTTCTAAATCTAATCGTCGTATGCAATTTACGTTTTGTTTTACATATACTGCCAAACCTCCACCGCCATTGAATAAACGGTCGCGACGAAAAGGTACTTGATATCCATCTATATGAAATGTTTCAGTTTTATGGTTTTCATTGAATTTCGTTTCACTTATACCCATTATATCTATTTTGTTTTTCTTAGATGTTAGCATTAATTGTAATTCATGATCACTTTCATACTATCATTGTTAAACTTGTTAAACAATTTATCAAAAGAGGTTATGACCCTATCATTTTGCAACGTACTGCATGCTTGGTGGTGGACCCTTTTACAGTTCGCCACTATGCTTTCCTCTTTAATTGTACGATGACCGGACAGGCTGTGGACCCTATGATGACGCCTACCTAAAGCCCATTGGGACGGTGGGCGTTTGATGTTTGTCCATGATCTTTCTTGTCGTGCCCTTAATGGTGTATTCTCTTACTGCTCTGGCTTCTGCCAAGTCACTGAGTACCTTCATTGTGGATTTCTAGGCTATTGTTTTTTTTATTATATTTACACGAGCATATTTGTGTTTTACTTATATTGCCTATTGATGCTGCCTTGTTGGTTAGAGATTAGATCATGGCGGGGATTTCTTTATTTACACTGTCCTGTTTTAATGGGATGACAGTAGGGTAAGTGTGAGGTTTGGTGCACCCTAGAACCGGTTTAAACCCTCAGTGGCCTACATTGCCACTAACCGTTCCAAGGCGGTAGCCCTATTGTCAACCCATTTGTGTTTGTGATGTCGTTTGCATTTTTTATTATTTTTGCCTTTTCGTTTGTCTGTTTGCGTGTTTGATTTTGTGTTTTGTGGTTGACTGTCGTCCTTGAATGCTGCTTTCCCTGTCTGATATGTTTATCCTTCTTGGATTAAGATTTTGTTATACCTCTGAAAACGGACAACAACGAGAGGTCAATGACCCTGAAGCTCTACTGATATGTTTTGATAGCTAGATTAGCATTCATGTGCATTTTTATGAAAATCAGTCAAGTAGTTTCTGAAGAGTAGTCGCTACAACTTTTTACTATATAATCCTATGTAAACAAAGATGGTCGCTGGCTGCCATGCTTAATGTCGAATCAAAATAATGTTCAACAAGGATAAACATCATGTCATGCTGGTAATCTGAAAAAAAGTTCCATATCTTAATCAATATCACTTATAGTTTTCAAGAAGTAGTCGCTATAAATTTGCTTTTGAAAAAAATATTTTTAGCCATGGCGACCATCTTGAAATTCCGACGAACATGAAATCTTGGGTGAATCAATAAGACATCAAGTGCAACATTTCTTTCAATTCTCATGTAAATCCTTGAAGTAGTTTCAGAGGAATATTCGCTGCAAGTTTTACTATATAACCCTATGTTAACAATGATGACCATGTTTAATGACGAATAAAAATGATTTTCGACAATGACCAACAGCATTCATGCTGATCATTTTAGAAAGAAAATCTGACAAGAAGATTCAGAGATGTAGTCGCTACAATTTTTTCACTAACGTATATAACTCTTGTTAACAAAGATGACCAGTGACATTACTGTTTAACGTCAAATAAACAAAAATCCCATATCAATATCATTTATAGTTTTCAAGATGTAGTTGCTAGACATTTGTATTTTAAAAAAAATCTAGTTTTATCCATGGCGTCCATTTTGAATTTACGGCTGACCTGAAATTTTGTCGAATGAAATTGATTTTCGACATGACCAACATCCCAGCTAGCAAAGCATATGGGACACATATGGGTCCAATGTTGTTTTCCATACGGGCCCCATATGGGCTGCCCACATGGGCCCCATACCAAAAGTGCAACCGGGATTAACCTGGGTCCCATGTGGGCAGCCCATATGGGTCCAACATGGGACCCATATGGGTCCCAGCTAGCAAAGCATATGGGACCCATATGGGTCCAATGTTGTTTTCCATACGGGCCCAATATGGGCTGCCGACATGGGCCCCATACCAAAAGTGCAACCGGGATTAACCTGGGTCCCATGTGGGCAGCCCATGTGGGTTTAATATGGGTCCCAGCTAGCAAAGCATATGGGACCCATATGGGTCCAAAGCATATTTTCCATACGGGCCCAATATGGGCTGCCCACATGGGCCCCATACCAAATGTGCAACCGGGATTAACCTGGGTCCCATGTGGGCAGCCCATGTGGGTCCAACATGGGACCCATATGGGTCTGAGCTAGCAAAGCATATGGGACCCATATGGGTCCAATGTTGATTTCCATACGGGCTGCCCACATGGGCCCCATATCAAAAATGCAACCGGGATTAACCTGGGACCCATGTGGGCAGCCAATATGGGTCTAACATGGGCTCAATATGGGACCCATATGGGTCCAACGTTAATTTCCATACGGGGCCCCATGTGGGCTGCCCACATTGGCCCCATATCAAAAGTGCAACCGGGTTTAATCTGGGTCCCATGTTGGCAGCCCATGTGGGTCCAACATGGGACGCGTCCCAGCTAGCAAAGCATATGGGACTCATATGGGTCCAATGTTTGTTTCTATACGGGCCCCATATGGGCTGCCCACATGGGCCCCATATCAAAAGTGCAACCGGGATTAACCTGGGACCCATGTGGGCAGCCAATATGGGTCTAACATGGGCTCAATATGGGACCCATATGGGTCCAACGTTAATTTCCATACGGGGCCCCATGTGGGCTGCCCACATTGGCCCCATATCAAAAGTGCAACCGGGTTTAATCTGGGTCCCATGTTGGCAGCCCATGTGGGTCCAACACGGGACGCGTCCCAGCTAGCAAAGCATATGGGACCCATATGGGTCCAATGTTTATTTCTATACGGGCCCCATATGGGCTGCCCACATGGGCCCCATATCAAAAGTGCAACCAGGATTAACCTGGGACCCATGTGGGCAGCCAATATGGGTCCAACATGGGCTCAATATGGGTCCAATGTTGATTTCCCACATGGGCCCCATATCAAAAGTGCAACCGGGTTTAATCTGGGTCCCATGTGGGTCAAAGGCTCAATATGGGGCCAATGTTGATTTGCATACATGTCCAATATGGGCTGCCCACATGGGCCCCATATCACAAATGCAACCAGCTATGTACTCGGAAAAAGAAGAAGAAGAAGGGGTTTAGGGGTATGACTGGACATGAAAACTGCATGACCTTCATCAAAGAACCCCTAAATGTGTATGCTACTTACCATATGGACTGGACAAGAACGTTTTTCTTAAGGGCAAATGAAATAAAACTTTGTTAGTTTGGTGTGTAACGTCATTTTCCATCACATTTTAGGCTATGTAAGACGGTCAACTTTTTTAGTGGTGGAAGCCGACCACTCACGCATTCCTGGGTAGAACATCATGTAAGATACGTACTGCATACTTCCCGTCGTCCGTAAGATTCGACACAAGTGGAGCTCCCAGTGGGATTCGAACCCGTTGAGAAGATTTCCAATGCAGCGTCTTTACCCTCTCAACCACGGATGCGCTATAAAATATAATGTCTGCGTAACTTACTTGAACTCACTCACTTCTCACCAATGTCACTAGACGAATGCAGCTCAGGTCCGCTTCCCCGTCTCTGCATAGTACGCGAGAGGTTACCATCATCTGTGCCATCCAGAGTGATTTGTGTAAGCTATGTAGCTTTCTTTGTAATCAATGTATATATAAAAAAAAAAATTATATACTATTTTGAATCTGACTGATTCTTGACTATTAAAGTAGCTTGTATGTTTTGTTGTTCTTTTTTTGCAATGATTTCTTGTGGAATGTCATAACTTAATATCAATTAATAAATAACTGAGCGCTGGCCACAATTGATTGTTTGGTACATCACTTATTCAAATAGATAACCGCGCCTTATTAATGGTACATCCAGTCCTTTTTAGTTCGGTTGCAAGCTGATTTTCAAGCCATCCGTTGCAGGTTATTAATGCTGAGTTCTACATAAAGGAGAACACAGTCATAAACAACCACAAACAATGGAAGACTGATGTATACTATATTCTTCTCTTGCTTAATTAAGGCAGAAATGGCACTGAAAAATATAAAAGATATTAAAAACAACACCAAAAAAAACAACATATTTTCAAAATACAGTTTTATAACCGATTCAGCAACCACAATTGATAGCATTTGTCTTAAACGTCTCAATTTATAAAACGGTTGTGACACAGCATGGTAGACTTTTAATCCAGAGATCTTACTTGCACCACTGGGTGGTTCAATGTGCCCATGGGGAAGACGTTTAATTTCTTAGCTTTGACTTTTTGGACATAAACAGTTTAATTGTTTGAATGGTTGTTATGTTTACGTCATTTTTAGCACACGTTAGGCTATATATGACGGTATAATCTTTTTGTGTATCGACACTTTCTCACTTGACAAGTCAAGCTCACAGTGGGATTCAAACCTGTAGCTGTGAGAGGCGAGAAAGTTTTAGACATAGCCTCTTTACTATCCCGGCCAAGGATGCGCCAGACAAAGTGGGCAGTCCCGTGTATTGAAGGTTTTACGATTCCTATATATCCTTCTCCTCTGTCTGGGGCGGCTCTAAATAACCTTAGATAATATGTTAAGCCATTAAACAATATCTGTTCAAGAAGCTACTGTTTACAAACTGCGAAAAGGAAAATATTTCCTGGCAGAGGGATGTTAACAAGCATGTACTGGATGGAGTCAGGCATATGAAAGACTAGATGCGCATGGTTCCGGAAATACGGTTGCCCGACGCCCCGGGCAAGTGGATTTTGGCTGCGGGCAAGTGACCTTCGCAAATCTGGTTGCCCGCCACTTGCCCGACTGTACGTTTCCATTCCAGACCAAATCAAGTGGCAAACTAGCCATATCAGAACTGATAACTGAATAAAACTGGCCGCTGTTTTTCGCCGCTAGCGATTGTTAATAAGATCAAACAACTTTTGGTACAATCAACATTCTCGCCCCAGGCAGCTTAATTTGTGGCATTGTTTCAATAAACAACTAATTAACCCACACGCGCATTTCACAATTTATCCTGACACGACCATCAGACGTGTGTCAATCGTCCAATGAAATCGTGGCAATCATGTCCGTGACCTCCCAACCATGAACATACCTACTAACAGAAATTGTTTCCAAATAATCCCTGAAAGTCAGGTAACTCTTTCTTAATTTGCAAATTTAATGTGTCAAAATAATGACTGACAGACCCACGTGACGTGATATTTTTGTTTAGATAATCTAGCTGAAAAATTTTTCGTAACGAAAATACATTTTATTTTTCTCGAAGCACTCGTTTATCAATGCGATTTTATGAGGTATTTGGTGTATTTCATTGATATACTCTGTAATTAAACGTATATGGATAACTTAGCGATATGCACATGTCATGGGTTTTCGCGATTTCAAAACAATCACAGAACCTTTTTCTCGAGTTCTGAACTTTCGCTTTGGATAAATAAGGTTACTGCTACTACTTCTTCAACAATTGCTAGGGAAAACCCTATTCATGCCTCTTACTTTCATCTAATTCCCTTTAGTTCAAAGACAAAGGTGTTTGAACGTTACCATGGTTACAGATATTGGGGGCCAAGTGAATATTTTTAATAACGTTTTTGTCTCGTTTCTTTGCTTGTCACACATTTAAATGAACACAATGGCTTATTTTTTTGTCTGTCCAGTGGTTAATTGTACACACTGTGACATTAAAAGTTCCATACAGTAGCTGCCAAGCAATCTTTTTGGATGTTCTGACATCAAAGATAATGGGGTGGTGTGTGTGTGTGTGTGCTTGGTGGGGTGGGAGGGGAATAAAATTAGTTTGTATACTGTCACATTCATCATTTTATGATTGAAGTAACACAAATATGTAATAGAAACAAAGAAGAACCGTTTGATTTTTTTATATGAATAAATACAATGTATTAACTAATACAATTAAATACATTCTTCCTTTCTTTTTCAACTAAGTATAATGGTCCAAATAATTGCCGTGGGCAAGTGGATTTTCAAAATATTTCCAGTAGATTCATCAGGACAGATTCAGGTCCTGATGAATCTACTGAAGAAATGATTTGCGAATGTTGTAATTTTTTAAGGATTTAATTCAGTATTTCGACATGCTATGAAAAACATTAGGCTAGTTTAGAGTGTGTGAAGTCCGAGGCACTTCTCACTAACTTTAAACTAGCTAATGTTTTTCATACTCCGTAAAAATATTGAAATATTGAATTCAATCCTTTTATGTACATCTTGTTTGTTCTATATGTTCTTCAGATTTTACTCATGTAAATGTATATGTAATTGTGCTAAAAATATTGTTTTAAACCTGTGATACATACTGTTGGTAACAATGACATTGCCAGCCTTGCACCCTTTTTTATAGCAACTTGCGACAGTTAGCACGAGAACGTCAAGACGACGTTATGTTGTACAAACAAAACAAGTTAATCAAACGAATAAACTACACTTTGTTTGTTTTAGCCCCGCCCAAAACGTAAACGTTTTTTTCACTGGGAATTTAAATGCAACACATAAACATGTTTCATTTAAGGTCATTGCAATAGAAATTTAAATATTTGGGTTTAAACGGTGTTAGTGAATGGCAACTTTACCATAAATATCTTTATGGTAAATTTTCCATTCACTTTGCATTTTATGGTAAATTTGCCAACCGATGCCTTCGTTAAACCTCCAGGAATACCGAAAATTAGTGAATCAATTCTTAAATATACTACATTATTTACCTGTTCTCATAGTATCAACAATAATGTGCCTTGGGAGGTTGGTAATGATAAATTCATAAATAGTGCCAGAAAGATAACATAGCATCAGTGTTAGTGATGTACCGATTGATCGATTGTAACGGATCATCAGTTACTTAGGAATCCGATTATGATGATCGATTATGAAAGTCTGTCTATAATAGATAATCGATTGAATGTAAAAATGTACTTAATGTTCAAAATAGAAATAAACATGATTTTCCATGAGACCACACTGTCTTGTGAAAATGAACAAATAAACAAATTTATATCAATTATAATTTTTCTGATGAAATGGCAAGGCATAAGACACAAGACAGGAAAGAATACCTGATTAATCAGTAATAATTCTAAGTTCACATGCTTCATATTGACTAACCGATGATTGATCGGTTACATCCATCCGATTGTAACCTATGATCGCTGGACTAAATTTCAACCGATTGTAATCAGTGTATTTTTAGACCACAGTATAGCCATTTTCTATTCAGGTATGCCAGATGTTTGAGCAATAAGCTCCGTAAACTAAAACATGAAGTTTATTCGAAATGGTACGCATAAATGTTTTCTTCAAAATTGTGCTTATACACTGCAAAAACAAGGTACATGTATCAAGATCCAAATTATGTCATCTGCCATTTACTAGTGATGGGCAATCGGTTGAAATTTACAATCGGTAATTGGTTACCATTGGTTGGATCTAACTGATCAATCATCAGTTATAATGGGTTAGTCAATATGAAGAATAACATGTGCATGTTAAAACTGTGTTTCAGGCCTTGAACTTAGAAAATTTCTTTTAAACAATAAAATAATTCCAGTTGATATTCGTTTTAATAGTTGTGTATATTTATGATATTTGCTAATATGCTCATTTTCACAAGAGTACAAGTGTATTTCCTAACTGAACTGTTGTCTCCTTGCTGGATTATCATCATCATGTATTTGTGTTTTTATAACATTAATTCATGTTTTCCCACTTAAAAGAAGTGAATCTTTAAACATATATAGGGAAAGCATCGTTCGCTTTCAACATCTGAGTTCTAAATAAAAATGAGCACATTTCTTGGAAACAGCAGTGGTTAAAATGTCCCCACCCACCGACTTTACGCTAGCCTTGCGCTAGGATTTTAAACCCAATAGCCAAATATGGCTTAAGCCTTAAAAATTCCTTTAGCCAGATATTCTCTTTAGCCAGACTTTTGCCGAGATAATTTAAACTAATTGAAGGCGCTAAAACTTATAAATAGTAAGTTAAAAGAAGGTGCTTTATTAACCTATAGGGTATCAATATTTCCACATCATATGCATTCTGCTTTAATGCTTATAATCAGGGTTCTCAATAGACTTTAAAAGTGAAAAGTCATATGACCCTTGACTCAAAAATCACAAGGGTCAAAATTGAAAAGCAAGAGTCAAATATAAATCGAAACGCCGTTTTATAAAACATCCTTTAATAACTTTAATTGTAGTGAATTCTGTAAATATTGTATTACAAAGAAAGGTGTGCAAGAATATATATACATTTGAACTTAAAAAACTACTATTCCATTTTACAATAATGTGTCATTATGTCAAAGATTCCAAAGTTATGTAAGGATGTTTTATAAATTGGGGTCCACATTTGTTAATATTATAAGTTATTGGTGTTATTATAACACAATCTCTGTTTGCACCAATTGTATGTATGTATATTTGGAACATTAAACAAGAAAACAAAGGACAGTGTATCATTAATGTATGTTTAATTCTCAAGAAATCTATTCTCATTTTATTAATTTCAAAAAATAATGCTGTAGTATAGTACACTATAATATTATATAATAGACGAAAATATACTTCTTTGCGCCATTTATTTGTGAATTTAACATACATGAATTAATAAAGTCCGTTACTCGATAGCACAAACAATGTCCGTAATCGCAAAATATCACAATGCGTAATGTCCGGTAAGTTTTGATGAATGCCAACCCAGGTTAAAAAACGCTCTTTTTATGTACATTTCGCCGATTTAAAAATATTTAAATAATCCTCATTAAAACTATTTTTCTTTATTCTTTAAAACGTGCGTAAAACAAAATTAACGAACAACAACACAAATAAACAAACAACCAACACTAATAAAGTCAATTTTATTTTTGCCGGTTTTAACTGTTCACACGTTTGACCGGTAGCTTCTGTTTTATCGCAATTCAATTTAATTAACCCCCTAATCAATCAGAAGCCGGTAGCAATCAATTAAACAGTTAATCCAATCAAGTCATAATAGTCTTCACCCGCGCAAAGCATCATAAACTTCAAAGATAATCATTAAATTATCAACACAATAGCAGCGATTAGATTACACAGTGACACCATTTACAGACAGTTATTTCCCCCTCTGGCACTCAAGATGCGACAGCAGCGAATTTGATTGGTCGAGAGGCGATCAAGGTCGTCAGGCAAGGTGTCAATCACTGTTTATGCAGCTGTGATGTAAATAGGTATTGGATTGATGCTTTGAAGCAAATACACGCGCGTCATAAAAACGCACAGGTCGTAAATTAGATGCGTCAGAAATGGGTCAAATTGAAATTCCATGCGTCAAAACGCGTGTGTACGCGTCTATTGAGAACCCTGGTAATTACATTTTGAGTTGTACAATATTCAAAACATTTTAAAAATTGTATTTAATTTAATGTATTAAAAATTGTAAAGACTGAAATTTAAAAAAGGACAGAATGAATGCATGCATATAATAAGAAAGCAGGGCTTTTTTACCTTATATAACAGAGGCCTGTAAAGGGCCTCTTCCCAACAGAAAATTGGACTGTTTTTTCCCAACTGTGGCAGAAATATTTCCCAATCGGAAAACAGCAGTCTCTCAGAATTTGAGAAAAAGCATGAATTCTGCAGTGTGTTTTTGGCTGCCAAGTAAATTCCAACTTGGAAAAGTTAATAATTATGGTAAATAATGGATGACAATATAAATAAAGTATATTAAGGTCATATTTACTTAATTTATGAAACCTTGTATTTTTCCCAAAATGAGAAATAAGCGCGTTCTTTTTTCCCAAAATGGACAGGCCTGGGCCTCTTCCCAAATTTGTTGAAAAAAGCCCTGGAAAGTACAAAAATGCAGACTCTTGTCACCATTTAGTATTTTCATTAAATGCATTTCAATATGCTAACAGACAGCCTCAGAAAAAAAAATAGCAATATATTTAAAAAATGTAAGGCTAAACTGAGGCATATACAACAAGTTCAACTAACACGAGTTCCAAAGAAGCTAGAAAGATCGCGCTGCTAATTCAGAAATGCTACATACACCAATATTTTGAGTAATCGCACCTTTTGTATTGCTTCATGTTGATTGAACAATCAACCATAAAATGAACCCAATTCAGAGACAGCCGATCAAACACCGGTTCACACTTGCCATTGTTCCAGTTTACGCTACCGTGTGTACAACTAATTAGTAGGCAATTAAAGGGACACATGGCAATCTTGCAGAATTTGAAATGGGTGTCTCAATTTATATATCCAGTATCATTTTTACTTTTACCCTGGTTACATTTAAATAAATCAAATTTTAAGTATTCACTATTTCGTCTTATTATACTATAAGTTTTAATATATTACTGGTGCAATAATATAAAAAAATAATAATATGCAAAAACAAATGGCTTAATATAATTCTTATAATTAACATTAATGATTGAACAAATGCAATTTATGTTGAAAAACGGAACGCTGCTAGTTTTAAAAAAAACAAGATTGCCATGTGTCCCTTTAACACTTATCA